>CAUYON010195635.1:0-52385 GCA_963573935.1 Arctocebus calabarensis | reverse complement strand
CATGAGTTAATTTTTATGTCCAAGCACAAGGATAATGAAATATATTTTCCATGCAAAATATTATATACATTAAATAACATACAGTGGTAATAATGTAGTGTAGGTATCCTGGGAACATTTTTATCACCCCCAAAAGAGACCCCCATACTCACTAACAGTCACTTCCTATCTCCTTTCCCTGCCTTCCCCTTGCCTAGCAACCACTAATCTCCTTTCTGTCTGGATAAAGTTGCCTGTTCTGGACATTGCATGTAAATGAAATTATAAAATATGTGGTCTTTTTGATGGAGATATTTTGCTTAGCATGATGTTCTTTCATGTTTTAGAAAGTTTTAGTACTTTATTCCTTTTTATGGCCAAATAATAATCCATCGTATGAGACATACCATATTTTGTTTATATATTGTTCATTGGATAACATCTGGGTTGTTTCCACTCTTTGGTGATTATTACCTAGTTGTGAAATTGCTGAATCGAACAATAACTACAAGTTTAACTTTTTTTTTTTAAGACAGAATCTTGCTCTGTCACCTGAGCTAGAGTGCCATGCCTGGCCTCAGCTCACAATAACCTCAAACCCCTGAGCTCAAGAGACCCTCTTGCTTCAGCCCCCTGAAATAGCTGGAACTACAGGTGTGTGCCATCATGCCTGGCTAATTTTTTTATTTCTGATAGAGATGGAGTCTCACTCTTGCTGAGGCTGATCTCAAACTCCTGAGCTCAAGCGATCCAATTATTGCCAAGGGGCTTACTATTTCAAGTATACTGCAAACTTTAGTGTTGTTAAGAGTATATAAGCTTGTAAGAAATAAACCAAGAGGCTGCATGCCAGAGTGAGCTGTAGTCCCCCTCTTAAACATAAAATTTCAGTGCTGATCTTATCCTCTGCAACACTGTATCACGTAACATGACTAAGATCAGTTGGCATATGGCTTTATTTCTGGGTTCTCTGTTCTGTTCCATTGGTCTCCATCTTTAGCTTTTCTGTTCTTTCTTTTTTAGTTTTTTTTATTTTTTTATTAGAGACAAGATCTTGCACTGTCACTCAGGCTGAAGTACAGAGGCACAATATAGCTCACTACAACCTCGAATTCCTTGGCTCAAGCAATTCTCCTGCCTCAGCCTCCTGAACAGCTAGGTGCACAGGGGTGTACCATCCACACCTGACCAATTTTATTCATATTTTCTGTTTTTTTGTAGAGATAGGGTCTCTGTATGTTAGTAAGGCTGGTCTTGAACTTCTGACCTCAAGTGATCCTCCTGCCTCAGACTTCCAAAGGGCTGTGATTACATTTTGAGCCACAATGTCTGGCCATGTGTTTTATAACAGCACATATTGTTCTGATTATTATAACCTTATCGTATAATTTGAAGTCAGATAATGTGATGCCTTCAGCTCTTTTTTGGACAGTTATAGGTGAGAGTAGACCTTCCTCATTTGGGAGGGGGGATTTTTCAATATTATGTTAGTATAACATAATGTTAGCTGTGGGCCTTGCATATGGCTTTTATCAGTTAAGGGAATTCCCTTCTATACACTTTGTGGAATATGTTTACTATGAAAAGGTGTTGAAGTTTTCAAATGTCTATTGTGTCTTTTGATATGGTCATGTCTATGTGATGATATTTAAAATAAAAAGTAAAGTGGGCTGATATGAAAAGGGTATTCTCAGAGGGTTTGTATATGGACCATCAGATCAGGAATTTGATCATGTGGGTTGAAAAAATATGTTAATAGATGATAGGGTATTGAAATGTTTTCTTTCTAAGCTTCAAGCTTATAGGATAAGTGAGAAGCACTGATTTCCTTTTTGAAAAGGATAAAGTTTTGGTTATCAATGTTTCTCGTTTTTTTTTTTAAATTTTCTCTATACATATACATGTGTTTATTTGGTTTCTACTTTTTGCCTTCACAAAATTAAAAAGGCTTAAAATTTAATAATAATAATGTTTAAGATAAGAACTAGAAACAAAAACCTTATAAAAAATGAACCAAGATAAATACATTCAGAAAAGAAACCAGACAATTGCTGCAATGAAATATTGAACAACAACAATAATAATGATGATGATGCAAAAAAAGTAACATTCACATTGTCAGATAAGAGTCTGTCTATCATAGAATGCTTTGACTCTGAGTTTCAGTATGGAGTGAGCAGTTAACTTATTATTTTTTTCCCAAAGTCTCAAAAAATAGACAACTAATATTTATAAATAAAAATAAAAGATAATTTCAAAAAACAGATCATGCAGAATCTCAGAGACAATAGAAAAAGAAGAAATACTTCAAAATCATTCTACTTCATCTGGATACACCAGACTTTAAAATTGGAAAAAATATATTATTATAAAGGGAAATTACAAACAGATTTCAGTTATAAATGAGGATGCAATATCCTAAACAAAATATGATGCTTTCAGCTCTTTTTTGGACAGTTTATTACTATTGGTGAGAGTAGAAAAGGAAAGAAAATAGTGACTAATTCTCACATAAATTTGATTTAATTTTGACCAAAGTACATTACTTGAATATTAATTTTTTCAATGTTTCTCAACCCCAAGTAAAGTACATTAATCTGTTCATTAAATGGTTTCAAAATTTTGTAACTATCTCTCCAAGTTTTGTGATTTTGATGTTTTTCTTAAAAGCTAAATAAGACAGAATTTAAAAATTCCTGGGCTATTTTCTTTGAACACATCAGAAGCTGATTTCTTTTTTTATTATTTATTTATTTATTTTTCATTAGATCATAGCTGTGTACATTAATGCAATTGTGGGGTACAATGTGCTAGTTTTATATACAATTTGAAATATTTTCATCAACCAGGTTAACATAGTCTTCACGGCATTTCAGAAGCTGATTTCTAATGATTTCAGTCAAGGTCTCATTCTCTTTAAATTGTCGTTTAGATGTAGATGATGATTATAATTTTCTCCACATTTGTTTGAAATTGAATGGTCAATTAAAATACACACTAACTAACCCCTAAATTCACTGGACTTTTAAGGGATTTTTCAAAAGGTATTTAAGGGGATAGTAAAATAAATGATGCTTGAATGTTTAAAAGCCCCACAATTCTTTGAAAAACCCATTTTATTTTAGGCAGAAAACCCATTCAATATGAAAAATGCTGCAAAGAATGGAGCAGGGCAGTGTTCATCTTCTTCACCAAAAGGAAGGGATGCATAAAAACAGCGAAGGCAGAAAGGTGGAGATTAATGGAGACACTCAGAGAAAGTGGCTTCCAATCTCATACCTGAGCATCTGCTTAGGTAGGACGGATGTCAGGCACATGAATGGAAACATCACCTAAGGTTTCAGGAAAACAGCCTCAGCAAGGCTCTCTGTAGCCAAGAATGACAGAATTGTCAGAGCCATGCTCTTTCCAGGGAGTACACAAATCTGAACAATACATATAGGGTGACTGTATGAGAAAGATATATCCCCCAAATTCTATGCTGCGTACAACTTCCTGGGCCATTTTGTGAACTCAAAGTAGGGAGGGGGCAGGAAGAACTCATACTCAGTGAGATTGAATTTCCTTCCACCAAGCAAAACAGGGAGTTGGATTCAGCTATGATTTGATTTTTTTTTTCTTTTGGAAAATAGAGCAATGTACTAGCTGGGCATAGTGGTACACCCCTGTAGCTCCAGCTACTTGGGAGGCTGAAGCAAGAGGGTTACTCAAGCCCATGAATTTGAGGTTACTGTGAGCTATCAGGCCATAATATTCTAGCCAGGGCAACAGAATGAGACTGTCTCAAAAAAAAAGAAAAGAAAAGAAAAAGACATCCCCGAACAAAAGAAAGCATTGTGCCATATTTTTAAGCATGAGACTTTTATGGAAGCAGAAGTAAGCTGACCACTTAACATAAAAATCTTCCATCCCTTTGAACTCTGCATTGACTTTCAGTACAAATGCCAAAAGCAAGTAGCCCTGAGTAACTCAAATACTTTGTGGTTGGAATAAGAACAATCGATGAAGACAGGTTTATAATGTTGGAAAGTCTCCCACTTACATTTAACAGGGACCTTCTGGGTCTCATACTTCAGAATAGAGACACCATAGAAAGACTCAGGGTTCAATTCTGGCTTCATCACCTACTAGCCATGAGATCTGAAGAACGCCTTTAATCCTTTCTGTGTTTCAATTCCATCATTTTAAGTAAAGTATAATGGAATACCCTATAATATTCTGAGATCAGACAATTAAGTTTGTGAACTTATCCTAGAAAAGTGGTACATACCTCACTGCTGAATATCATCATGGTCACCTTCCAAGTATTCCCCTCGGGAAGTTATGCACCAAAGCCAATGCCCAGTCCACCTTCAAAGCACTATGTCATGCCTCATATTACCATGTCAATTCCAGAAAGAGTTCTAGAATTTCTTGAAGGGTGGACTAGGCACTGGCATCAGTACATAGCTTTCCAAGGCGAATACTTTGAAGGTGAGCACAGTGATATTCAACAATGAGGTGAGTAGCACTTTTTCTAAGATGAGTTTGTGAACTTAATTGTATGTACTTGTATGGAGATGATTAAATAAGCTAATTTGGTTACAGCACTTTGAACAGTGCCTTGCCCAGGATTAGTACTCAGTGACACTAACATGTGGCTTTAAATAGTAGTGATTTATTAGTATCTCTCACAGTTCTGGGGTCAACTAGGCTTCCCTGGGTATTTCTGGCTTGGGGCTCTCTGTGGTTACAATTGGGCAGTAGCTAGGACTAAGTAATCTTTAAGGCTTTGACACTCACATGTATGATACCTGGGCTGGAAGGACTCCAGTGGCCAGGCAGGAGCAGCTGAGCTTGGTGAGCATCTCCTTCTCTTCCCAGAGAGTATTTCTAGCAGTGTGACCTTGGAGTAGTCACACTTCTACATGGTGGCTGAAGTCACCAACCAAGAGTGGGTGTTCCAAGAGACAATGGAGGAACCTGTATGACCTTTTCAGACACAGCCTTAGAATCTTAGTGTCACTTCCATTGCACTTCACTGATGAAGACAGTAACAAAGCCCACCCAAACTCAAGGGGTGGGAAAATGAACCCTACTTCCAGGAGGGGGAGTGTCAAGGAATGTGCAGCCCTCTTAAATCCATCCCAGCCCCTCAGGGTGACTGCGGGTAAACGTACTAAACAATGTGCCCCTTCCTGGCCCCTGGAAGAAACCCACGTCACACTTCTCCTCCATTTGAAATTACATTTTAGAGATTATCTTTGGTCATGCTGTTCTGATTCTGTCCTGTTCTTCATGGAAATGAGTTTTTCAGGTGGGGAGATTATCAGAGCATAGCAATAAAAATGGCCTCTTAAATAATTGTGTTCTGGAAAAGAGGCTTATATATCACATGCAAAGCAACAGTCTCCATCTGGGCACACTGACCTATTAGGCATAGTTGTGATCCCTTTTGACACTTGTAAAAATATTGTAATACCTCACCATGGTGCAGCTTGGGCTTTAGCTGAGGAATACAGCTAGACTCAGGAAAGACATTCTTTTTACCACATACTTATTAAAAGCAGCCAGGTACCCTGAAGAGATTGTGATACAATCTGATGTCATTACCCAGAGTGTGAGTGTCTTCAGGAAACAAAAAATGATTCTATTTTAAAGTGAGTTCTGGGGTTAATTGTGATTTTTGGTTTGGTCTCACATGCAGGGTAAAGGGAAAATACAAAAACATCTGACTGCACTAAAGCTCAGTGCCTTTCTCCCTGCCACGATTACCAAGTGTGTGAGTAAAACTGGAAAACAGGGAGACAGAAATATGGAAACTGACTATGTGGTTTTTCCAGAGGTGGATTGTGACATCCTGATTTTCACATACTTGCAAGTGTATTTAAGAAAGGATTGCATGGGCAAAAGTGTCAAGATATTGTCAAAGCACGAAAATTGTCTGTCTTCATTTTAATTCTTGGCACTAAGTCCTTATCCTAACCCCCTTTCTTCGGAACTTAAATGCCTTCCGATTAATGAAAGAATGAAATTCTATGTAATAGAACTGGCTTGTTACTAGGAGATAAGTTGGGCTGAGCAAAGAGCACTAAGTAAATTTGTAAAATCAGCTCAGATGGTCTCTAGCCATCTACTCTTTGATGTGCTATTGGGTCTGCAAAATCTATTCTCTTCCTAGTAACTCTAGCAGATAAGGTGGGCTAGACAGTTTTTTCAGGGTGAAATTAGAGTGTTAATTTTATACACTGGCAGCACACAGGATTCAGCATCATATGATGTGAGTTTCAGAATAAGGAAAAAATGGGAAATAATGGCCCAGATTTTGCCAAGAGATTGCTGGAGGTAGCAGTAAACAATAGGATCAAATGGTCTGCCCAAGGTCTGTCAAAGGCAGCTTTCTGCCTCAGCTTTGCAAAGCAACTGTAAGTTACAGAGAAGCATAAATAAACAGGTTGGCTTGGAAATGGGACTCAAAAATGCAACTCCAGGTGAGCCTTCGGGCCAGCAATGCTCCGAGGTTTGAGGGTGCGCAACCAGCTGTTTCCAGTGTGATGATTTTATTCCCAACATCTACTACACCAGCTGGTGGAGCTTTATTTCCTTGTTGACTTTTTGCTGCTACTTGGGGAGCCTTGGAAACTGTAAACAAAGATTTAGAGCACTAACAGAGTGTCAGGCGCCAAGGTGGTGGACTCTGTGCAGGTACTAAAATCCAGCAACGTGTGGGTGGGCAGGTGGCATGGGGGCCCCAGTCAGGTGGGATGGGGGGAGTAGTAAGTAGGAGGAGGCCAGGAGCAGCTGTGGGAAGAGAAAGGGATCTGATTGCTAAAGGCCCCCACGTTCCCCACTTAATGCTTAGGCGCTTGCAGGAGATGCTGTTGAAAGAGCTGGAATCCAGACCCTGCTGCTCGGAGTGCTGACTGCTAATGGGTCCCAGAGGTTCCACTCCCCCAGACCTGCCCTCATTGAATGCCCCGTATGTTACACTGTCTATTCTCTCCCATCAGGCGAAGCCTAAAACAATGGTTGACAGACAGGGATACCAAAGGCCAGATCCCTGCTTTAAGGTCAGGATCAGTGTGGCAGTGTTGTGATGTGTGCTCCAAAGCCTAATGGAGCAGGCTAAAAGCAGATTATACTTGAGAACTCGACTTTGCTTTTGTCTTCTTTCTCTACATGTCCTGTCTGCTTTCCTTCTTTAGACTTCTTTAGTCTTCTTTAGTCTTCTTGAGAATCTTCCCTCAAGAGGACATAAACCTTGTGCACCTGATTGTTCCTGTCTAGGGCTCTTCTTCTGGGGAACTGGCCTCAGACATCATTGAGCATTGGGGTCCCATTGCCTGGTTCCAGTCCAGGAGGAGGTGTGCAGGGCCCTGAAGCAAGAATCTCTAGAGATGAGTATTCAGGGCAAATTCTCTAGTTATGTGTCTATGTGGAAAATGGCAGGTAGGGGTTGAAGACTTACTTTGAGGAGCAAATGTCAGCTCCCAGGGAAAATGAGTTGGCAGTGGATGGGTGTCAGAGCCTTATCCAGGAATGTGCGATTAGTGCACTTGGTAAGAGCACCACAGACAACTGCAATGCTAGAGTGGAGTTAGCAAAGTCAAGGATGGGAAGTGCTATGACTTGTGAGCCATGTGGAGGGTTAGGGCTTGTCTGGCTCACTCAGTCTTTGGTTTGTTTGTGGCATGGCCCACCCACTTTTTAGCCATGTGAATCTGAGCAAGTTAATGTTCATATCGAAAACTCAGCTTCTTCGTCTGTAAGATGGCATATAGCATGCATCAAAAAATAGTAAATATTTTATTTATCAATGTATTCTAAACCACAGTGGGCAAGGCAATTTTTAACCTGCTGTAGTGAGGACCTGAATTTCTAGATAAGGCTTACCTTTAGGTCCAGACTTGGAAAGCAAATGAATGAAATGTTGTAGGATACAAAGTAGGGGCTGGAATAATGGCCAGGCCAACTAGAAAGCTCATAAAGTTGCTTGTATGGCAGCCTGTGGTCCTGCATTTTAAGGCCAGTATCCCAGAGTTGCCTTTTGGCATCTTCAGAGCCAAGGGAAGTAAACCACTGGGATGTGGGGAGGGGAAGCAGAGGGGGAGAGAGAGAGCATGAGATGCCAAGATTCTCCCGTATTTGGACATTATTAATTCAAAATTGGACACAAGAGGGCTCACTGGGGACAGAAAGTTGGCTGGTCAATAGTTATTGATCTGAAGTCTGAAGTTTCAGGATACTGTTTTTCAAGCTTGGCAGACACTATATTCACAATGCCAGATTCCTAGTGTCCAAATCAAGCTGGAAATTCCCAGAGATAACAGCAGCAGCAATCCTTAGCCCAGGATTGCTTTCTACTCTCTCTCTGTGCTTCTAGTACAGAGCCGTATGGTTCTTCTTTTAGCAGTGGGTTTCCAGAAACAGATCGTGAGATGAGAGTTAATATGCAATTCCTTTATTGAGAAAGTTTGCTTCTCAAGGGAAATCTGGGAGTGAAAAGCAAGAGAAGGGCAGGAGCAAGTGAGTTTTAGCAGTAGCCTGAACCTATGGAGGAGCTTAGGGTTATAAATTATACCTTAGATTATATTATAGCCCACCTCAAAGCCAAAGGAGCTAGATTTCCACTGTCCCATACCAGTCCATCTTTGAATTAGTGTCGCCCTTGAGGAGGTGAAATACCAAGAACTTCTATGTCTGCAGCCACTCAAGGGGCCCAAGGGTCATCTCATAGAGAATCAAAGAGATGGATAATTATAAGCAAAATACATAGAAGGCAATGAAAGGAGCTCTGAAAATATAAAAGGAATCCAGGGAGATCTGAGTGGAATACCAATGGGTAAGCAACCACTCTGAGGATTATATGAAGGGCCTGGAAAAGGCAAGTCATTTCTGCAAATAGGTAGATAAAGGACTTTTTTCTGACATATATAGTGTATATGTGTTAATGTTATTAAATGAGAGCTCATAGGTTTAGCATTAGACATGTGAGTTTTAGTCCTGGCTTCAACTCGTACAAACTTTGTGACCTTGTGTGAATCATTCAACCACCTTGGGCCCCAGTTCCTACATGTGTAAAATGGGCTTATTCTTTTTTATTTTCTTATTGCAAGTTAATATTTTCTCCTGGCTCTGCTGGCTTTTGACATAGGTGTTTTAAAATATAAAATGACATGGTAGATTTTTCAATTTTGTTTTGTAATTTGTCAGGGTTTTTTTTGCCTTTAAATTTCAAGCCATAATGCTAAACATTCAAAAGACTGTTCCTTTTATCATGATGTAATGTCTCCTTTTATGCTTCTTGTCCTAAGTCCAATGTCCCCTGACTTCCATATTGCCCTATTTATTTTTATTTTGGAGGATTCATTGAGGGTACAAAGAATTAGGTTACACTGCTTGCATTTATTAGATGAAGTCCCTGTTATAATTGTGTCCCCCCACCCCCAAGAGTTGTGCCATACACCATGACTCCCAATCCTCCTCCCCTCTCCCCACTTGCTAATTCCCCTATCCCTCCTTGTATTAGTTCATCTACTGCCTTCTTATTAGAATAGAGTACATTGGATTCTTGTGTCTCCACTCTTATTTTGCTTTACTAAGAAGAATGTGTTCCACCTCCATGTAAGTTAATACAAAAGATGTAAAGTCTACCTTTTTATAGTGGCTGAAAAGTATTCTGTGGTATACATATACCACAGCTTGTTAATCCATTCATGGTTTAGTGAATGTTTAGGCTGTTTCCACATTTTGGCAATTGTAAATTGAGTTGTAATAAGCAGTCTAGTGCAAATGTCCTTATGATAAAAGGATTTTTTCCCTTCTGGGTGGATGCCTACTAATGGGATTGCAGGATCAAATGGAAGGTCTAATTTGAGTTCTTTGAGGATTCTCCATACTTCTTTTCAAAAAGGTTGTATTAGTTTGCAGTCTGTACTAGTTTGAGACTTTGTGATATGGGCCATTCTCACTGGGGTTAAGTGATATCTCAGTGTAGTTTTGATTTACATTTTTCTTAAGGTTAGGGATGGTGAGCATTTTTTTCATATGTTTGTTAGCCATTCATCTGTTTTTTTTTAGAGAAGGTTCTATTCATGTCTCTCGCCCAGTGATATATGGGATTGTTGGGTCTTTTTCTGTTGATTAATTTGAGTTCTCTATAGATCCTAGTTATCAAGCTTTTGTCCAATTTGTAATATGCAAATATCTTTTCCCATTCTAAAAGTTGTCTGTTTGCTTTGGTTGTTGTTAAGGTAGCTGTACAGAAGCTTTTCAGTTTAATTAAGTTCCATTTGTTTATTTTTGTTATTGTTGCAATTGCCAGGGAATCTTCTTCATAAAATCTTTCCCAAGGCCAGTATCTTCATGTGTTTTCCCTATACTTTCTTTCAGGATTTTTATTGTTTCACACCCTAGATTTAATTCTTTTATCCATCTTGAATCAATTTTTGTAAGTGATGAGAGGTGCAGGTCCAGTATCAGTCTTTTACATGTGGTTATCCAATTTTCTAAGCACCATTTATTGACTATGGATTCTGTTCCCCAGTGTATGTTTTTGCTTGTTTATCAAAGATCAGGTGGCTATAAGATGTTAGTTTCATCTCATTGTTTTTCTATTCAGTTCCAAATGTCAATGTCTCCATTTTTGTGCATACTGTTTTGATCACTATGGCCTTGTAGTATAGCCAAGAGTCTGGTAGGGTGATAACCCAGCTTTGTTTTTATCAGTAAGAATTGCCATGGCTATAGGAGATTTCTCCTGCTTCCATAGAAAATGAATAATTATTTTTTCCAAATCTTGAATGTATGATGATGATATTTTAATGGTGATGGCATTGAATCTATAAATTGCTTTGGGTGGTATAGACATTTTCACAATGTTGATTCTTCTCATCCATGAGCATATGTTCCTTCATTTGTTAATATCTTCTTCTGTATTTGTATCCTGGGTTGTGGTCAATTTTAGAGTATGTACCATGGGCTGATGAGAAAAATTTCTTTTCTTAGGGTTTTGTAATTTTCTTTGTAGAGGTCCTTTACCTCTTTTGTTATGTATATTCCTAGGTATTTCATTTTTTTTGAAGCTACTATAAAGAAAATTGTGTCCTTGATTAGCTTCTCATCTTAACTGTTATTGGCATATACAAAGGCTGCTGATTTCTGGACCCTGATTTTATATACTGAGACATTGTTGTATTTTTTGCTTACTTACAGGAGTCTTGTGTTTGAGTCTTTGGGATTCTCTGAGTATAAGATCATATCATCAGCAAAGAGCAAGAGCTTGACCTCCTCTGCACCCATTTGGAAGTCCTTCATTTCCTTCTCTTGCCTGATTGTATTGGCTAGAACTTCCAACACTATGTTGAATAGTAGTAGCAATAGACGTCAACCTAGTCTGGTTCTAGTTCTAAGTGGAAAAACTTTCAGTTTTACTCCATTCAGTATAATATTACCTCTGGGTTTGTTGTGGATGGCTTTGATCAGATTAAGAAATGTGCCACGTATGTCTAAATTCTTAAGTGTTCTAATTAGAAAAGGATGCTGAATTTTATCAAATGCTTTTTCTGCATCTATTGAGAGGATCATATAGTCTTTGTTTTCACTTCTGTTGGTAGGGTGAATTACTTTTATGGACTTGTCTATGTTAAACCTGTCTTGAATCTCTGAGATGAAACTTACCTTGATGGTGATGAATGATTTTTTTACTGTGTAGTTATAATCTATTGGCTAGGATTTTATTGAGAATTTTTGCATTGATATTCATTAGTGAAATTGGTCTAAAATTCTTCCTTTTATTTGGGTCTTTTCCTGGTTATGGTGTCAAGGTGATGTTTGCTTCATAGAATGTGTTGGGGAAGATTCTTTATTTCTCAATTATTTTATTTTCTCAAAACAAATTCTTTGTTCCTCAACTGTAGAATACTTTCTACAGTATGGGTATAAGTTCTTCTTCAAAGATTTGATAGATTTCTGGTGTGAAGCCATCTAGACCAGGGCCTTTTTTGGGTTGGGAGATGTTTTATTGTTTCTTCAATCTCTGTTCTTAAAATTGGTCTGTTCAAGAAATCTATTTCTTCTTGATTAAGTCTAGGGAGAGGGTATGATTGCAGATATTGATCCATTTCCTCCACATTATCAAATTTCTGGGCATAGAGTTTCTTACAGTACTCAGAGATGATCTTTTGTATCTCTGTGGTATCTGTTGTTATTTCCTCTTTATTGTTTCTAATTGAGATTATTAGAGATTTTATTTTTCTTTTTCTAGATAATCTGGCCAAAGGTTTACTGATTTAATCTATTTTTTCAAGAAACCAACATTTTGTTTTGTTAATTTTCTGAATGGTTATTGTGTTTTCAATTTCATTAATCTCTGATTAAATTTTGATTATTTCTTTTCTTCTGTTGGGTTTAGTATTAGATTGTTCTTCTTTTTCAAATTCCATAAGATGGTTCTTGAGTTTGTTGGTGTGCTCTCTTTCTTTTTCTTTTTCTTTTCTTTTCTTTTTTTTTTTTTTTTGCAGTTTTTGGCTGGGGCCACCTCTGGCATATGGCGCTGGCACCCTATTCCTTTGAGCCACAGGCACTGCCCCCTTTCTGTTTCTTGAACGTAGGCATCTAATGCAATAAATTTTCCTCTTAAGATGCTGTATCCCTATAGGTTTTGGTAACTTGTGTCTTCATTGTTCTTATGTTTGGGGAATTTAACAATTCTTCTTTTATCTCTTCCTGAACCCAACTATCATTCAGTATAAGATTGTTTAACTTCCAAGTCTTTGTATGGGGATTAACATTTTTGTTGAAGTTGAGTTCCACCTTTATTGCCTTTGGTCTGAGAAGATACAAGGTACAATTTCTGTTCTTTTAAATTTGCTGAGATTTGATTTTTGTCCTAGGATGTGATCAATTTTAGAGTATTTACCATGTGCTGAAGAGAAAAATGTATATTCATTAGCTTTGGGATGTTGTCTTCTATATACGTGTATTAATCCCATTTGTTCTATGGTCACATTTAAGTCCTTTGTATCTTTGTTTAGTTTCAGTTTAGAGGATATTTCCAGTTCTGTCAGAGGGGTGTGTAAGTCCCTAAGATTATAGTGTTATGGGATATCACATTGCTCAGACCCATCAAGGTCTGTTTCATAAATCTGGGAGCATTTAAGTTGGGTACATAAATATTTAAAATTGAAATATTTAAAGTCCAAAGTTGACAGGATTTTTCCCACTTGGAGATATTTCTCCATTCCCCATCTGAGCTAAGAGTTGACAATTTCTAAAAGTCCAGAATAAGTGAGTTCCCAAAACATGTATTAGGTGGTCACACCTTTTTGTGTGTTCTCTTGGATTTTCATTTGCACATGCTCTATGTCTCCCATTGATTTTACAACTGCACCGAATATTCTCTGCAGCCTCCTCTCACCTTCTTTACTCCACCCTGTGCCCAGGAGACTGGCATTTATTTATTCATAATAGGACCAGAGGTCTTTGGCTACAATTGAGTTTGGCTATTAGAGATACCAATAGACTGTACTATTGGAGGGTAAAGCAGTCAAGACTTTTATTCACTCACTTCACTTCTTGCAAAGTAATTTCACTTCCTGAAAAGTAAAGCAAGTTGAACAACTGAGCCTTGCCCAGATTAGCCAAAACCGCAGAAACCTGAGTAAGAATTGATAATTATTGCATTGCACCACTCAATTTTTAGTAGTAGTTTTTTTACATAGCAAAAGCTGACTAATAGAAAATATGACACCTAAAAAGAAGAATTTAAGACAACATAGCTATTCTAAAATGGAGATGAATGTCTCTGAAGACCAGAAATGGAAATGAACACTGAAGAGTAACTGAGATTGCATTGAAGATTCACTTGAAGCAAATGGACACAGATGGGTCTTTGTGGGACAGCAAAACTACTAGGCTTCCAATGGGAAGTAAGAGTCTTACTATTTAAGCTCATTGTTTGAAATCAGAAATAAGTTTGAGGTTTTCTCATCCATTAAATGAGGCTGAAATAAGCTCTTAAAATCAATGTCTAAACTACCTTTATATAAAGCAATTACAAGTAGCAGGGAAGCTTCAGGAAATATAGTCCTTCATCCTGGACTTAGCCTTAATTACTGACATGGTAGATGAGCAAGTTTATCACTTCATATCAGTGCTGGTTGGAATAAGACCTGATTCTTGACTAAATGTTTTTAGGCCATGATGGCAACAGAGATTAAATATAAATCTTCAAGATTGAGAGATGTAAGGGTGAGATAGGGAGAGCTCAAAGGAGAGAAATGCTCATTCAATCATAAAATTCAAAACACATGAGGAAATAATGCTAAAAAGACAGTAATAAAATATACAGACAGAAATGAATTCACTTTAGATTAAATGGAAATAACCAAAAATTATTACTCATAAATCTTTACTAAAATAACTACTAAAAATTTTATTTTAGGCAGAGAATAAAATGCCCCGAGAGGTATGGAGGGATAGCGTGGACACTGAAACAATAGTCAGTAAAGAATATGGTAAAATATGTTGTTAAATTTAACTTACTACTTGACTCTAAAAAGAAAAGTATTTTTCATATAACTATATGAAATTCAAATAACACCAACAAAATTATAGATGGAGAAAGGGTTCACTAAATAATAAAAACATATTAATTTCTTGGGTTATTTTGGAAGAGGACAGAAATGCTAAATAACTTAAATTCTGTTCAGAATTTCTATACTTCAGTAAAAATGATTAAAAATTTTGAAACTATCAATTAAACAGAATGAAAAAAGAAGCAAATAAAGAGCATAGTAAACATAAAACATAGAGCAACTAAGTCCAAATAGAAGAGAAATCAGAATAAACTAAAGAAGTTTAACTTGCTTATAAGACAAGATTATTAGGCCAGATATTTAAACATACAACCATATGTAGTTTATAATGGATGTACCAAAAAGATAATGGTCAAGAAAGTTTGAAAATAAAGAAATGGACAAAAACAAGCAATGTAATCACTAAGAAAAGTAATAGGGCAGATAGTGGAGGAGCAAGATGGTGGATCAGAAGAATTGTTCATCTGCACTCTCCTAGAATGACTGGGGAGAAAGAGAGAACCTAGCAATACCTAGCGCAGGAACCTTACCCAGAGTCATGACTCAGGGAGAACAGTGAAGAGGTGGATACAACATATGATCTGGTGCTGGAAATCTGATGAATTAGGCAAATGATTGTGACCAGGAGGAATAAGCTGTCTACCCAGAGAGGTCTAGGACAGGAGGAAGCCTTTCTGGAATTTTCATTTGGGGGAAGTTACACATTAAGTGGAAAGCTTGGAAGGGTGGGTGGACTCGAACAGTATACAGCACTCAGGTTTGAATGCCCATTGGAGTAAATTTGCCATAGGTTTGATGGCTGACCAGGGAGCCATACTGAGATCTCAGCAGCCAGGGTGCTGCCATTATGAGAAGGTCATGAGAAGGTCTTAGCAGGGAACTAAAGCACAATTGTCTTAATTCCACCTGTCAGGACCAGAACTCCACTCTTGGAACAGGCTGAGGGACTCCTAAACCCCACAGGAACTGGAGTCAGGAGGCACTGTGAGACTTGCCTCTGAAGGATTCTTATGAATTTTAAGATCCCAACCTGACAGAGTCTGAATGCTGAGGAAAGAATCAGGCAATCACTGAAGGCAACTAAATTTGGAATAAGGACCATAGAGGTTAGTGGCTGTGCTCTCTGTCTCCTAAAAAATCCACACCACACCTGGTGTCCTGGTGACATACTGTCATGAAGTTAAATGACTTCTGTTTGAAGCAAAGGAAGCAGTGAGAAGAAAAAGGAAGACAAGGATGTGAACAAGAAGAAAGAACACATGAGGAGGAACCAACAGAAAAATTCAAGCAACATGAAAAACCAAAACAGAGCAGCTCCCCCAAGGCATCATGAGACAGCTACTGAAGAAGACTCCACCTATAAAGAATTAATGGACTTGACAGAAAGGGAATTTAATAAATGGAAGATAAAGACAATGAAAGGAATAGACAAGAAAATGGAGAATTGGATGAAAGATACATAGAATATAGAAAGGATATGGTAGAACCTAAGGTAATGAAGGAAATGATCAGGGACTATAAAGAGGCAGTAGAAAGTACCAAAAATAGGTTAGACCATGGAGAAGAAAGAACCTCACAGCAAGATAATAAAGGTTTCAAGTTAAACCAGGTAATTAAAGAGGCAGAAAAGAAAAGAGAGAAAGAAGAACAGGTGTTTGGAGAACTATAAGAATCCATAAAGCATTCAAACATATGAATAATAGGAATTCCTAATGGGGAAGAAGATTGTCCCAATGGAATAGAAGCCCTACTGGAGACTATCATAAGTGAAAACTTCCCAAGTTTTACTAAAGACCCCAACACACTCCTTTCAGATGGATATCAAACCCTGGATCATCTCTACTCAAACAGAGCCTTTCCAAAACACACTATAATGAACTTGTCCAACTCAAGATGAAAGAAAAAACTCTGCAAGCACCCAGAAATAAGTGCCAACTGACCTACAGAGGCAGAGTCATTAGGATGGCTGCAGACTTTTCAACTGAAAGCTTCCAAGCCAGAAGAGCATGGTCACCTACCTTCAATATTCTTAAACAAAGCAATTTTCAGCCCATAATTCTGTATCCTACTAAACTAATCTTCAAAATCGATGGAGAAATCAATTTTTTTGCAGATATACAAGCACTGAGGAAATTTGCCACAACAAAACCAGCTCTACAGGAAATACTTAGACCTACTTTCAACGCTGACCACCAGCAAAGTAAACACCCAGAAGCTAAAGGTCAAAACTCAGCTTCCACAATGGTGCAAAGGATAAAACTGCACAACAAACTATCTCATAGTAAGATGAATAGAACTCCACCACACTTATCAATTCTCTCAATAAATGTCAAAGGACTGAATTCACCACTGAAGAGGCAAAGGCTGGCTCATTGGATAAAAAAACATAAGCCATCCATATGCTGTCTCTCAGAAATAATTTGTCCTTAATTTGAAGGACAAATTAAGACTCAGGGTTAAGGGATAGAAAACAGTATTTCAAGCAAATGGAAATCAGAAGAAAGGAGGGCTTGCAGTCTTATTTTCAGATACAAGTGGATTTAAGCAACTACAAAGCTAAGAAAGACAAAGATGGAAACTTTATACTAGTAAAAGGAATGATATAATAAGAAGATTTTCACATTTTGGATTTTTTATTACTTAGATCTCATTAATCTGGTTGTTTGTCCTGAAAATAAAGAGAAGGTAAATTTTTCCATTTAGTAAATTGTGCAGTGGTAGTTCAGGAATTTCTTCAGTTCCAGCCCTACCACTCTCAGGCTCTGTGACCTTGGACATTTCATGTGGCTTCCTTAGCCTTTAGTTTCCTGCTATATAAAATGAGAAGGTTGAATCAAATGCCTTTATAATTCTGAAAACTCAGGTATTACTGGTGTGTAGGTGGGATGAATGACTTGCATTTTAAAAAATTTATTCAAAAATACTTAACACTGCTCACATTCCGGTCTCTTTGCTGAGTCACTTTGAACTAATAGGAATCTTGAGAAATAACTTTATATTTTCCATCTTCCCTATCCTAATTCTTAATTCCATTATTTTCTTATAAGCCTTCCAGGCAAAGAAGAACCAGCCCTCAGAGCTGCCCAAGAAAAAAACATGGTTTGATAATAGTAAAATGGAAAAGCTAAAAGCCCATCAATTTAGATTTCTCGCATGTGTACTGATTTCCTGGCCTCATAGGCATCCCAGTAATTATCTAGAATTATGCATACTTTACCTACTTTCATTTTCTAAGAAATCGTCAGTTTTAAGGTCAGAGTTTGAAAATTTATTGATTTGTCTTGTAGAAATAAATTGGGGGCATTTGTAGCTGACGTCTTTAATGTGTGCCTTTGAGGCCACAGTCTTTAATGTGTGCCTCCTATTTATAGCTGGGCAAGCTTAATGGTTGCTTTTCAATCTAAATAGAAAGGCTTTATTTACTGCTGCTTTTAATTGCAGCAAGCTGGTAAAAAAGCATGTGGGTCTCTTCACCAAAGACAACTCAATAAAAGCATTTTGTCAATAAATTATTATTGCCATCATGAAAACCATGCACAGCATTCAAATATCAAGCCAGCAACAACTCAGATTCTCACTTTGAAAGAGAATCTTTGATGAACCCAGTGCTATGCTTTAAAATGTTCTTAATTAATTCATTTTTTCTCTCTTC
The DNA here is from genome assembly GCA_963573935.1 of Arctocebus calabarensis. Lineage (NCBI taxonomy): Eukaryota > Metazoa > Chordata > Mammalia > Primates > Lorisidae > Arctocebus > Arctocebus calabarensis. The sequence continues at coordinate 34,178 of CAUYON010195635.1, read as the reverse complement.
TTTTCATAGAACATTAGAGCTGATAAGGGCAATGAGGCTCTTCTTACATTCTAGCCTTCATTTTACAGGTGAAAACCTGAGTTCCCTATTCAGGGGTGAAACATGATTGTGACTAAAGTCCTAAAAAGAAAAAAAAATTACCTGAGAAATCAGAAAATCAAGTCCTCTTCTGTAGGTATCTGTTTGGAAGAGGACTATGATGCACACAGAACCTTTAGGGAGTTTTCTTTTATAAGACTACTCTCAAAAGTTTTCTACCAAATGGGTCATTTTATCCTCAGAGTCCTGGGAATGGGGTAATACGGTATGAGGGTCTAATCTGGATCAGAACAAAATCACAAATCCAGCAGTGTTTTAAAGAAAGCTCCAGAAGCAGGGCTTTCACATGTGAAGGCAGAGTTGAATGGTAAGTTATATTTTCCCAAAATGATCACGGCAGTATTTCTGGTCTCCCATGCTCCTTTAGACTTCCTTGTCATGCCCCATCAAAAGGAAGAGTCTATTTCGGTTCTCTTCAACTTTAACAGTCTTTATGAAAGTCTCAATGAGAAGAATACAATGGAAGTGATTCTGAGTGACTTTTGAGGGTATGTCATAAGAGGCATTGTAGTTGTCTGGCCAGGTACAGTGACTCACTCCTGTAATCCTAGCATTCTTGGAGGCCAAGGCAAGAGGATTGCTTGAGCTCTGAGCAAGAGCAAGACCCCCGTCTCTACTAAAAATTGAAAAAAAATTACCTGGGCATTGTGGTGGGTTCCCATAGCCCCAGCTACTTGGGAAGCTGAGGCAGGAGGATCACTTGAACCCAGGAGTCTGAGGTTGCTGTGAGCTAGGCTGACACCAAGGCACTTGACACTCTGTTGCCTGGGCAACAGAGTGATACTCTGTCTCAAAATAAAACGAAAGTCACTTTTTCTCTTTCAGGATGCTCAGCCTTAGAACCCAGGCCACATGGAGAGGCCCCCTTGTAGGTATTCAGCTGAGATCCCAGTTGACAGCTGGCATTGACATGTGAGTAAAACTTTGAGGAGTCCCAACTAGTGATGATTGCAGCTTTGGTGAGCTATCTCTTTTGGGCCCTGGCAAAACTGATTTCATGAAGAAAATATGTGTTATTTATTTCAGCTACTAAGTTTTGACATAGTATGTTATACAGCCATAGTAACTGGAATAGTGTGGTATAGATAATATTCCCTGCATGTCATTCCTCCTCAAAGCCTATCTTCTCCTTTGCTTTCATAAGGATCTTGTCTCCTTTTCTTTCAGGAAGTTCTGCTATTATTCCTACTAGTGATGCTACTACTACTTAAAAATACTATCGTTTCAGGCAATAGTGCCCGCGACTCAGAGGAGTAGGGCACTGGCCCCATGTACTGGAGATGGCGGGTTCAAACCCAGCCCTGGCCAAAAACTGTAATAATAATAATAATAATACTGTTGTTTTTACATCTCTTGCAAACATTGAAAATAAGATTTTTAATTTTTGTTTATTTTTATTTTTTTTGCAGTTTTTGGCCAGGGCCAGTTTTTTTTTTTTTTTTTTCATTTTTTAAATGCTTTAAATTTTTAATTCTTATTATACATATAATTGGACATGTTTCTGGGGTACATGTGGTATTTTGATACAAGTATATAATGTATAATTATAATGATAATTGGGATAGCCAGGGCCAGTTTTGAATCCACCATCTCCAGTATATGGGGCTGGCACCCTACTCCTTTGAGCCACAGTCGCCTCCTGAAAATAAGATTATTTTATAGCCAATGCTGAATGTGCACCTACTAAACAGATTTAAGTCCTTAACATATATTAAATTACTTAAACCTGTTACATGCTGAATTATATCTCAAGATTCATATATTTAAATCCTAACCTCTGATATTTCAGAATGTGATCTATTTGGAGATAGAATTTTTAAAGGGGCAAAATGGGCCATTAGGATGGATGCTAATCTAATATTACTGGTGTCCTTACAAGAGGAGATAGTATATTGATACAAACAGAAGAAAGACCATGTGAATATACAGAGAGAAGATGGGAATCTATAAGCATGGAGAGAAATCATTAGAATAATGATCTTGACCTTGATTTTGACTTTCTAGCCTCAAGGATCATAAGAAAATTAATTTCTGTGGTTTAAACCACATGGTCTGTAGTACTTTGTTATGACAGCCCTAGCAAACTAATAACTCCAGATAAGATGTGCACAAATGAGGAAGATGATGCCAGAGAGGGTAAGTAACTTGCCCAAGGTTACACATGTTTATTTCCCTTCAGAAATTAGAAAACAAGAGCCCAGAAATTTGACTTCCATAGTTTCAAAACCACTTTAAAGAACAGTTCAAGACTGTACCTTATATTTGTACCATTTAAAATCAGAATCGTCAGAACTATGTCACTTGGTCCTGCTAGCTGAGTTAAGACAGAGTGGCAGCATTATTGCACACCAACTTCTTACATAGCACCTACTACCTCTTCCACACAGAACTCCAATGTTGTCCTGTCCTTGTGCAGCCCACACAAGTCAGAGGAACCCCCTCAACTTCAAGAGTGAATCTGACTGGAGTTACCTCATTTCCCCTTGTCAGTGATTGATTTATGGAAGGTCATGTGATCCTGTTTTGCTCAGTCATATGTGATGAGAGGTTTGTTGGCAACTTCTGGGAAGTTCTCTGTCTTGCTCTTTTAAGAATAAACTATTCTCTTTCTTTTCCAAGTTTTGAAGGAAATCACAGTCCCCTAGTGGGAATGAGCCTTAAAAATGAAGCCAAGAGCAAAGACAGAGTATATAGAGCACCAAAGTCCTAGGTAATAGTCAACTCCTATTAAACTTCCTATTAAATGAATTCATACTGGCCCTCACTTCAAAGCTAGTTCAGAGTGCGCTGAACTGTGCTGCAAAAGCCACACAGTAAAGTAGACCCATGAACAATGCAGGGATTAGAGACATCAACCCCCAGCATGGTCTAAAATTTGTATATAACTTTTGATTCCCCCTAAAACCTAACTACTAATAGCTTACTATTGACTGGAAACTTTACCAATAGCATAAACATACTTTGTACATTATATCTATTGTATACTGTATTCTTACAATAAAGATAGAACAAATCAATATGATTAAGAAAATCATGAGGAGGAGAAAATATATTTACTATTCATTAAGTGGAAGCGGACCATCGTGAGGTCTTCAGCCTCCTTGTCTTCACACTGATGGGCGGAGGAGGGAGAGTGAGAGAAGGGGTGGGTCTTGCTGTCTCAGGGGTGGCAGAGGCAGAAAAAGTAGAAGAGGCAGAAGGGGAGGCAGGAGAGGCAGGCACACTCAGGGTAGCTTTTATTGAAAACAAGCTACCTGGCGAGGTGGCTCATGCCCATAATCCTTCTGCTCTGGGGGGCTGAGGCAGGGAGTATTTGAGCTCAAGAGGTCAAAACTAACCTGAGCAAAAGTGAGACACAGCTCCACCAAAAATAAAATATAAAAATGAATTAGCTGAGCATTGTGGCAAGCACCTGTGGTCCCAGGTGCTACTCAGGAAGTACTTTAGCTACTCAGGAAGCTGAAGCAGAAGGATCACTTCAGCTCAGGAGTCTGAGGTTGTAGTAAGACCATGACACCATCTCACTCTACCCAGGGTGACAGTGAGATCATGTCAAGGACAACAACACCAAAAAAAAAAAAAAAAAAAATGGACTCACACAGTTCAAACCTGTGTTGTTCAAAGGTTAATTATAGATACAGTAATGATCCCTACTCTGCTCTCCCAAAGCAGTGAGAGCCAAACTTGGTTTTGTCTCTTCTAAATTTGCCTGTTAAACATTGAATAGCCTAATGGGTTTCCTCTCACATAGAGGACCATGGGATGAGCCCTGGGTAATCTCCCCAAACCAGTCCTGAAAAAGAAATTGTTAGAAGTAGGATCTCAGCCTTAAGGTGGTATATTCTCTATAGCACAGATTAAGTGAAGTTATTTTCCAGGTCCCTTTGCATAGGAGTGGGAACATTTGACTTGTTTCTGGCTTCTTGAGTGAGTCATAGGACTGGAAAAGAAACTAGGCTCTTTTCTGCTCTTGTTTAGAATTGTTATTTGCTTAAACTTCTAGAATTTGATGATTGATAGTGAAAATGAAATTAGCTGACAGTCTTAGCCCGGTAATTATGTTCCCAAACAACCAGGAAAAACAGGCTTTGAGGCATCATTTATTTAATGCAAGGTTTCAAATACCTAATATTAATATAAGTCTTGGTTCTTATATTTTTCAAGTTTTTCTTTTAAATAATGTAAACTGTGCCTATTATGACGTCTAAGAGGTAACTGTATCAGGTCTTGTCAGTTGCATCATACAAGTGAGCTTAGACGAGGGGAATGGTTTGTCTAAATGGTTTGTGAATCAAACTTGAGCCTTGGACTTCTGACCCGTTATTAAAGAACTTATTTAAGTTATTTCCCCACTTGTTCCATTTCATGTTTAAAAACCATCTTAGACTCTCTAAAAATTAAACTTTTTGAGATACTTGTAGATTCACATGAAGTTATAAAAAATAATACGGAGAGACATTGTGTTTCTCTCTGAAGCCAATTTCCCCCAATGGTGACATCTTATAAGACATCACAGTCAGGACATTGATATTAATACAATCAGGATACGGAAAATCCTTCCCCATGAGGATCCTTCCTCACACCAACTTCCCTTCCACCTTTCTGTGCTCCTGGACCGTTGGCAACTGCTAATCTGTTTTCCATTTCCTTAATTTTGTCATTTTAAGAAGGCTGTAGAAAGAGAATCTTAGAGTAGTGTGAAGCCTTTAGGGATTGGCTTTTTTTTTTTTTTTTACCTTTTCACTCAGCGTTAATTCTCCAGAGATTCATTCAGGTTATTATATGTACCTCTAATTCCTCCCATTGTATTTCTGAATAGTTTTTAATGGAATGGTTTGTTTAATTATTCATCCCTTGAAGGACATCTGAGTTGTTGCAGTTTGGGGCTATTTTGAATAAAGCTGCTATAAATATTCATGTACAGGTTTTTGTGTGAACATAAATTTTTATGTCTCTGAGATAAATGCCCAAGAGATCAATTGCTAGGTCATATGATAGTTGTAGGTTTAATCTGTTTTAAAGAAACTGTCAAACTCTTTTCAGAATGGCTGTGGCACTTATATTCCCACCAGGAACGTGTGAGTGACGCAAAGTCTCTGCATCCTTGCCAATATTTGATGTTGTCAACTCTTTTCTGATTTTAGTCATTCTGATTGATGGTATTCTGACATCTCATTGTAGGTTTTAATTTATTTTTTCTACTGGCTAATGATGTGTGCCGTGTTTTTTTGTGTGCCTATTTGCCATCAGTATATTTTCTTCAGTAAAATGTCTCCTCTGTTCCTTAGCCTATTTTCTAATTGAATTTTTTATTGATGTGTTTTAAGAGCCTTTTATATATCCTAAAGACCAATCTTTAGTCATGTATGTAATTTGCAAATATTTCCTTTCAGTCTGTACCTTGTTTTTTGTCCTTTTTATAAGATCTTTAAAAGAACAGAAGTTTCTAGTTTGGGTGAAATCCATTTTATCAACTTTTCATTTTATGGATCATGTTTTTGGTGTTAAATCTAAAAAAATCTTTACCTACGTCTATATTTTGAAAAGTTTTTTTTCCTAAAAATTGTGTAGGTTTATGTTTCATGTTTGAGTCCATGAGCAACTTTGAGTTAATTTTTGTATAAAATGTGAAACTCAGGTTAGTGTTTAAGTTTTAGTTTATGGAGGTCCAATTATGCCACTACTATTAATTATTTAGGTATTTCTTGTTTCATTCCTGACACTTTCCTCTCTCTTTTTTTTTGTATCTATCTTGACTGAAGTTTGTAGATGTCGTTGATGTTTTTGAGGAACCAGTTCTTCTTTTCCTTAATTTTCTTTCTTCAGTTTCCTTGATTTCTTTTTTGCCCTTATTGTTATCATTCCCTTCCTTCTGTTTGCTTTGAGTTTGTTCTCTTCTTCTTTTACTATGTTCTTGAGGCAGAATGTTAGATTTTTAACTGAAACTTTTACCCTTTTGCAAAGTGATACACATTTCATGCTCAACTCTGCTTTAGCTGGGTCCCACAATTTTTTTAACTGACATATACTTGTATATACCCATTGGGTACAGTGTGATATGATGATATCTGTTTACAGTGTGAAATTATCACATCAGAGTAATTAGCATATCTATTATCTCAAACATTTATCATTTCTTTGGGTTAGGAATATTTAAAATCCTCTCTTCTAGCTATTTTAAAATACTGAGTAAATTACTGTTAACTCTAGTCATCCTATAGTGTTCCAGTACACACCAAGCTATACTTTGTATCCGTTAACTAACCTTTCTCTATTTCCCTCTTGCCTCTCCCCTCCTCAGCCTCTAGTAACCACTATTCTGCCTGCTACTTTTATGAGCTCAACGTTTTTAGCTCCCCCATTTGAGTAAAAACACACAGTATTTATCTTTCTATGCTTGGCTTATTTCACATAACATAACGTCCTCCAAAGGTTCATCTATGTTGCTTCACATGACAGGATTTCATTCTTTTTATGGACAAACAGTGAACCATTGTGTATGTATATATCACATTTTCTTTTTCCATTACATCTCTTGATGGACACTTAAGTTGTTTCCATTTTTTCATTATTGTGAATATATATAAACAAGAGAGTTTATTGGGGATAAGTAATAAAGATATTAGTGCAGATATTTCTTTGGCATACCAATTTCCTTTCATTTGGATATATACCTGGTAGTGAAATTGTTGGATCACATGGTAGTTCAATTTTTAGTTGCCTGAGAAATCTTTATGCACTTTTTTTTATAGTGGTTGTACTAACTTACATTCCCACCAAAAGTGTATAAAGGTTTTCTTTTCTCCATATCCTTGCCAGCATTTGTTTCTTTTTGATAATAACTATTCTAACTCAATGGAGATGATATCTCATTGTGATTTTTGCATCTCCCTGATGATTAGTGATGTTGAGCATTTTTCATATATTGGTTGGCCATTTGCATGTCTTTTTATTTGAAAAAATGTCTGTTCAGATCATTTGTTCATTTTTTAAATTGGATTTTTTTGCTAATGAGTTGTTTGAGTTCCTTGTATATTCTGAATATTAATGTCTTGTCAGATAAATAGTTTGCAAATACTTCCTTTCATTTTGTAGGCTGTCTCTTCCCTCCATTTATTGTTTTATTCGCTGTGCAGAGCTTTTAGTTTGACATAATCCCATTTGTCTGTTTGTGCATTTGTGGCCTGTGCTTTTGAGGTCTTAGCTATAAAATCTTTGCCCAGATCAATGTCCTAAGTGTTTCTCCTATTTTCTTTTAGGAGTTTTACACTTTCAGGTCTTACATTTAGGACTTTAATCCATTTTGAGTTGGTGGTGAGGGATAGGGTCCTAACTTAATTAGCTTTATATGTGGTGAGAGATAGGGTCCTAGCTTAATTCTTCTGCATATAGATATTCAGTTTTTCCAGCATCATTTATTGAAGAGACTGTCCTTCCCAATGTATGTCCTTGACACCTTTGTTGAAAATTGGTTGGTTGTAAAAATGTGAATTTATTTCTGGGTTTTCTATTCTGTTCCATTGATATATGTATCAGTTTTTATGTCAGCACCATAATGTTTTGGTTACTATAAATTTGTAACCTCTTTCAAAGTCAACTAGTATGATGCAGCCAGCTTTGTTTTTTTCTGTGCTGAGGATTGACCTTGCTATTTGGGGTCTTTTTGTGGTTCAATACAAATTTCGGAATTGATTTTCCTGTTTCTTTAAAAAATGCTATTGGCATCTTGATAGAGATTGCATTGAATCTGTAGATCACTTTGGGTAGTATCATCATTTAAAAAATATTTATCCTTCTAGTCCACGAACATAGGTTTTGTTTTGTTTTGGTTTGGTTTTTTGAGTGGGATATACTCTTCAATGTCTTTCATTACAGCTATTGCAGAGATCTTTCACCTTCTCAGTTAAATTTATTTCTAGATGTGTGTGTTTGGTTATTGTAAATGGATTGCTTTTAGTTTCACTTCTAAGCTAGCTTGTTTTGATATATAGAAATTCTACTATTTTTTGCGTGTTGATTTTGTATCCTGTGATTTTCCTGAATTTTTTGATCAGTTCTAAGAGTTTTTTGGTGGAGTCTTCATGTTTTTCTATAGATAACATTATATCACCTGCAAGCAGAGCGTGTTCCACAAATTTTGACATGTTGAATATTCATTTTCATTTAGATCAATATATTATTTATCCCCCTTCAGAATTTCTTTTTGCCCGTGGAATATTTGGAAATTTGTTTTTTTTTTAGGTGTTTGAAGATTTCCCTGTTATCTTTCTATTATTGAGTTCTAGGTTGACTCCATTGTAATACCACATATTCTGTATGAATTTAGTTCTTTTATATGTGTTGAGGTTGGTTTTATGACCCAGGAAATAGTCTATCTTGGTGTATGTTCTGTGTGCACTTAAATAAAAATGTTTTCCCCTGTTGTTGGGGGGATAATTCTGTAGATATCAGTAAGATCCTGTTTGGTTTTTCTTTTTTTGAGACAGAGCCTCAAGCTGTCACCTTGGATAGAGTGCATGGCATCACAGATCACAGCAACCTCCAATTCCTGGGCTCAAGCGAGTCTCCTGCCTCCGCCTCCCAAGTAGCTGGGACTACAGGCGCCCACCACAATGCCCAGCCATTTTTGGATTGCAGCCGTCGTTGTTGTTTGGCGAGCCCGGGCTGGATTCAAACCCACCAGCTCAGGTGTACGTGGCTGGCGCTTTAGCCCGCCGAGCCACAGGCGCCAAGCCAAGATCCTGTTTGTTGATAGTGTTGTTTAGGTCTTATATATCCTCTCTGGTTTTCTGTCTAGTTGTTTTGTCAGATATTAAAAGCAGACTATAAAGTCTGTAATTATAGTCATAAATTTATCTTTTTCTTCTTTTATTTTTGTCAGTTTTTGCCTCACACATTTTGCAGCTCTGTTGTCCAATGCATAACATTTAATATTGCTACATCTTCTTGATGAATTGACCCTTCATTAGTATATGTCTTTCTCTGGTAATTTTCTTTGGTCAGAAATCTACTTTATCTGAATTTGTTTAAATTTCAGTTATGTTTATTTTTCAGGTCTAATATTTCCTTTTGATCCCTATATTTTCTATTTTCCGTTGATTTCGAATATATTCACGACTATTGCTGAATCATTCTTATGATCATTGCTTTAAAATATTTGTCCAATTATCTTCTGTCATCTTAGTATAGTCTTTTTTAAAAGAATTTCTTTTTTTTTTTTTTTTTTGCAGTTTTGGCCAGGGCCAGCATTGAACCTGCCACCCCTGGTATATGGGGTCAGCACCCTACTCCTTGAGCCATAGGCACCACCTCATCTTAGTATAGTCCTAATATTTTTATTGCTACATTGGTATTTTGTTCTCCAAATGTTTTTTTCTGATTATTTAAGATACAAAAATACCCATAATATTATTTTTTTAAATAATATTTATTATACAGGTGGCCTCGATTTGACTATTGTGTCTTTAAATCAAATGCTTTTTCCCCACTGCTTTGCAACTTCAGAAGATCTGAACAGAGCATGCTGTTCTTCCTGTCTCTTTGCAGGGCATGAGGGTGAGCTGCCAAATGAATAAAGAAAAAGGAGCAGATGCAGCCCCTTGTGCTTTTCTTCTAACAGAGACTGAGCACCTTGCATAAATCATTTAATAATAGCTGCATATGTATGGAAGGCCTCCTTTTTAATCTATCATCTCATATTGCCAATGTTTATTTATGGAAAGTTTGTCCAGTAATGTCTGTATAATGGTCATAAAATATTGAGTAAGTTGGCAGGCCTCCAAAACATAGCATGTGGGCACCGGAGTGTAGATGTACAAGTTGAACAAACCATTTTTCCACCAATGTGGTAACTTTTTAATCTCAAAAATATTTGTGTACCTGACTCAGCAATTTCCAAAGAAATGCAGTCACTAACAAGATAAAATTATGTATACCAAAGACATATATATCTAAGCAGTATTTGTAACAGGTAATAGCATAAACTGGAAACAACCCAAATACCCATCAACAATAAAACAAATAAATAAATTGCAATATAGTCCCACAAGGGGTTATGACAAAGCAATGAGAATGATCTATAACTATACAAAATAATACAGATAAATTTCACTAATATAATGAAAAGAAGCCAGACACAAAGGAGTACATACTGCATAATTCCATTAACATAAATATTAAATAAAGCAAACTGATCAATGATGACAGGAATCAGGATAATTATTATCCTTCCTGGGAGAAAAAGACTAGATGAAGGAGGCCTCTGGAGAACTGGTTATATTCTACCATTTTTTTTTTTCTTAGCTGGGTTCTGGTTATACAGATATGTATACCTAGTCAAATGCAAATAGAGTGGCATATGATTTATGAACTTTCTTGTTAGTATGATATACTTCAACAAAAAGTGTATACCAGATGGATTTCCTTGACTGCCCTATCTATAGTCCATTCTAGACAACTTGCCACATATGCATGCTTAATTCTGGGTTACTATGAGATTCCATCTCTACCATACTTTCCCTCTCATGCTTGATTAATACAGAAGTGGATATCTTACCTAAGGTAGCCCATGGAAACATTTAGTTGAGTTAATAAAATTTCTTCTCTTAGAAATTTTAACTATGTCCCCCACCCTGAACACACATACACACAAATACATAGACTATTACAGGCAGTCCGTAGTAGAAGGCAGGAATGCAAATTCTTGTAGTTTTAGTGTCGTGACTGCCAACATGGACTGTGAGCAAGTTGTCAAGTAAGTGGAGAAATCCTACTGAGAAAGAAGAATGGAACAGGTGTCCAGAAATAAGAAGAGATGGATTCCATAGTCCCTGAGAGATGGAAAGTGTGGCTTCAATTATGGGTGGCTTTTAAGTCACCAAAATACCTGTGGAATTCTCCTTTTTAAGGCTATTTTGCATGGGCTTTTGTTAAGCATTATTTTTTTGAATAATGAAAACTGTTTTTTTTCTCTTCCTGTGATACTCTCTATAGCTTAGTGGTTAAGGAAGTATTAGGTTCAAATGTGAGCTCCATTAAGACCTGGTTATGTTATCCACTATGTACTTCATTGGGTTATTATGAAAATTAAGTGAGTTAAATGCTTAACTTGTACCTGGCACCTAATAAGAATCTCATAAATGTTAAAATGAGAGTTTGGGTGATTGTTCAGCAAATATTCATTCCCTTTCTTCTCCCATTATGAGCAGAATTTACTTCTTCACTCCACTGATGCTGTGCTTGGTCAAGTAGCTTACTTTGTCCGATGGAATGATAGTGAATATCATGTGAGCACAGGCTCTAAAGGTGCTTCCACAAATAGGCTTAGCTCTTGTCCTCAGTGTTACATTATAAGAAGCACGTTCTCCAGGCTATTGCTGTCCCTTCCACCTGGAGCCAGAATAAATGCATGCAAAGCCACCTTAAATTCATCTTGCAACCTAGAGTTAAGCCCAGTAACAACCACCCATAGGGTCACCCATCCCATTCCAGTCACAATCAGTTAAAATGTGGTGACCTATAGATCCGTGAGCATTAGTATAAATGTTAATGGCTATAAGGCAAGTAGATTTTTGGACATTTGTTATGCAGCATTGCTGTGGTATTAACTGACTAATATAGCTATCATTGTGAATATTATTACTGTCTTCAGAAAATTACTTCATCTCTCTATTCTTGTGGATTTTTTTACTGATAAAATGAGGACAAAAAATAGTGTCTTTATCATAGGGTTTTAGCAGAGTTAAAGAAATATTTATAGATAGGCATGGTAGGTATGCCTGTAATCCCAGCTACTCAGGAGATTGAGGCAGGAGGATCACTTGAGCCCAGACATTTGAAGCCAGCCTGGACAACATGCCAGGACCCTATATCTAAAATAAGAATAAAAATAAGTAAAAAATCATATAAAGATCTAGAACAATGCTAGCACATAGTGTTAAATAAATGCTACCTAATCATATAATTAATTTTAGACTCGGTTGCTCATATCCGCCCCTTTTGATATCCTAAAGAATATATATCTTTGTAGAGGTGGAAAACAATGTTAATGGTGAGGCAAGAAGTGACAGGTTGTCAGTCCAGAGGATTTGTCATCGATGTTTTCTCTTTAATAGCAGAAGGGTTTAAAACTCAATCACTTGAGTTTTAAGTACTAGTTGGTACAGCAAAGAACAAGGAAGACACAGTTCCTATATCCATAGAGCTTATGATCTAGTGGGTAGGAAGGCACCTCATGTTCCATGAGGAAAAAATGCAATCATCTGCATTTTCTATTTCCTTCTGAGAAGTCAATGATGGACATTATCCTTTCTAAAATTTTGTCTTTGTATCTTTCCTGAAACATTTGTCCTTGACACCTCCCAGCATCTTGAATAACTGGTGCTTTCTGAATCTACCATGGTCCAGGGCTCTGAACCTGGGACCCACTCCAGACTATTTCTCACTGTTCTCTCCAGCCTAACCCTCTGGTTGACCTATAGGGTGTGGAAAATTCAAGGGAAAATCTGGCATCGGAGTGGTAGGATTGGAGTGTCTGCGATTATTCCCCTCCCCGAATCCTTGCCCTTTGCAATGTGAGTTGGCAGCCATTCCCATCCACAATTGGAGGTAATTTGCCTATGTTTTCTCTCTCTCTAACAAGGATGTCCTAATAGCCTAGCCAAATTGGCTTGTGACATGCTCTGGCTGACGGAATGTATTGTGAGAGACAAGGGCCAGATCTGAGACTAGGCCTTCAGAGGTCCTGGGAGCTTCTGCTCTTTCTTTTTGATTCTGTCCAGTTGCCATGAGATCAAGTGAAGGATGTTTACTGCATGATGAGGGGCATGTGGACCAAAATTGAGACTACTGAGACATGAGAAAACCCAGTTTGGATTACAGAGCCTTCTGCCCTGACCACAGATACTTGGGAATCAAATTAGAACTAGAACTTCCCTGTAGAGCTCAGTCCAAATTGCCAGCCTCAGAATCATGAACTAAACAGTTATTGTTTCAAGTTATTTAGTTTTTGTATGGTTTATTACACAGCATTTTTGTGATAGAGATAACAAATACAGAGTGGATGTGAAGCTCTCCACACACACACAAATGCATGTGCAAACACACAACTACTTTCTGGAAACCCTGGAGTGCAGAGAAGACCAAGTGAGATTGTTTGTAACCTTCACATGGGACAGTCCCAGCCTGGCAGCTCTTGGTTCCACCTTCTTGCTTAAGGATAATCTGTTCCAACTTCAAAGAATCCCAGATAAAATGAGACCCTGGGGAATGCCGTGTTGCTTCCTAAGGCTTCCCACAGCTTCCCTGCAAGATAGGGAGAAACCAACGATGCCCTCTCTTCTGGAGGTCAGGTTCCAAGTCCTCCATTCAGTAGATGTCCCTCCTCGTCTTACACTTTTTAAGGCACATTATCCACACTCCTCCCTCTCCTTCCTTTTAAATTTTGTGTTGTCAAGGCTGATTGTGGGTTTTCTCTAAATTTGTAAAAGAAATCAAGAGTTCTCAGTTATATATAAACAATTACATGTTCATAAGAACAATAAAAAACTAATATAGTCTAGTTCGAGGGTAGAGGGAAGTGGGAGGGGGAAGGAGGGAGGATGTTTGGCAGAAGGAGGGAGGGCATGGGGCGGCATCTCACCTAATGTGCACACTGTGAGGGTGTATATCACACCCCCTGGGTGGGGGGCTCTTCTACAACTGGAACTTTACCCTGGAAGTGAGAACAATGTAACCTAAAAATTGTACACTCATATTAATTTGAATGAAGTTTTAAAAAATAAAAATAGAGTTGTCATTTAAACTCAAAGGAGAAAGCAATGTCTCCTTATGCTCCATACCAAGATTCTTAAGTCTGTTCTCTCTCAAGGTAGATGACTTCAGAGCCTCCGAAAACATTAGCAGTCTTAATTATTGTTAAATTCCAGAATTGTTTTTTACATGAAAGAGGCTGTCCCTTCAGCCATAGTTCCAAGAACCATTTTTTTATTCTTAGACCAACACTGAGCTTGGAGTGAGTAGTTAGGATAAATCTTATTTAATGTTTTTCTGTTTCTAACCACGTCCAGATGATCAGCCAATCTTAGGGTTTGACTCTGCGTAAGAGATGAGTTTAACCCTTGGTCGTGGTAAGCTGGTAACTACTATTATCATCCTCATTTGGAGCTTTGCAATAATACCCTGGTAACTACTATTATCATCCTCATTTCATAAACAAGGAAGTGGAGCTTTGTAAATGAAAGTGTTAAGTTACTCAAGCTCCACACGGTGTTACTGCTGAGCCATACCAGCCCTTGCTAATTACAAGAGAAAAATCATATTATTCTTCCTTTTCCTTTTTTTGAAATTTTAGGTAAATTAATGATAATAATATGACAACTACCTAATATCCATTATGAAGTATTTAACATTGTTGACATTTCATCTCATTTTGTTTACCACATTTTTTTATTTTTTTTATTTTTTATTTTAATTTTTTGTTTTTGAGACAGAGCCTCAAGCTGTCACCCTGGATAGAGTGCCATGGCATCACAGCTCATAGCAACCTCCAATTCCTGGGCTCAAGCGAGTCTCTTGCCTCCGCCTCCCAAGAAGCTGGGACTACAGGCGCCCGCCACAACGCCCGGCCATTTTTTGGTTGCAGCCATCCTTGTTGTTTGGCGGGTCCTGGGGCTGGATTCGAACCCGCCAGCTCAGGTGTACGTGGCTGGCGCCTTAGCCCGTTGAGCCGCAAGCGCCGAGCCTTGTTTACCAAATTTTAAGTCCCTTTGACTTTCACTTTAATTTCATCTTACTATTCCATTTCTATTCCTACCCCAAGAACAAATCTCCACTGTAAGTTTGCGAGTTTTTCTTTTACTCCATTATTTTTGTACACCTCAAAGACCCTTCTGGGAGTGGAATGCTTTGTTCTTCTCACTGCTTCTTCTCTATGGGTTTTGTGAATCCTTAGAAAATGTTGCCTATCTCCTCCTGCCAATTTGTGCTTGGGCTCCCATAGTTTGTGATATTGCTGCCACAATGCAAGTTGAACATAATGGTGACCTTGGTAGAGAAGAAGTGGTCCAATACCACTAGGAATGGGATGGTTTGCTCTCAAGTCACCTTGGTAATCGTTAAATTCCAAGGACAAAGAGAAGCATCTTTGCATTTTGTTTCCTGAGCTATAGGATAACTTGATACAATGCCATCTAGTGTCCCAACCTTTGTCAGCAAGAGAACTGAGGCATCATTGAAAAATTAAGCAAATAGACGTATTTTTTTTAAAAGCTTTTGACTAAAATAACTTAAATCTGAAACTTGCAATTTTTGTCCTTATAATCACCACTGCAGGAGATGCTGTGGCTGTCGCAGTCACATCCCCTAACCCCCACCACTTAAGTCCCCCTACTCTACCACTTCAGATCGCAGGCATTCAGGGACCAGCTGCCAGCATTTGCATTTCCTTGCCAAGGGCCTGCTCTGACCTCTCAAGCCATTTTACCCAAGGTGAGAGGCTGAAATAATAGGGAATTTGTATCCCCTGGAATCATCCCCCAATAAGTGACATATATAAATTGATGTACAGCTCTTCCAGCCCCCTCCCTCAGGTAGGGCAACAGTAGCTCCTGTGTCCTATAGTAGCTTCTAGAGGTCACTAGTGAATTAAGTTGCAACTGCCCAAGGTGCTGGCTGACATAAACCCTTTCCTGGCTGCTTCCTCTCTGTGCCTCAGTCTCCCACACTCTTACTCGTATTTCCTTCACTTTCTGAGAAAACCATCTGCTTTGGCATCTTTGTCTCTATGTCTCCTAAACTAGGAAAACTCTGTGGTCGATTGCATAACTGGTCACAAACTTGCCCCCCCTCTATATCTTCATATGGTGAAGTCACAGTTCCTGCAATAAAGATGTGGGCTCACCGTGGGGCTCACTTTGGCCAACAGAGTATAGAAGTGATGACACACCAGTTCTAAAGTCAGGGCTCAAGGGACCTTGCATACTTCTCCTTTATCTCAGAGACCTGTGAGCAATAATTAATGGTTGTGTTTTTGAACCACCGAGTATTTGGTGTTTTGTCACTCACCAGAAACTGACCCACACAACTCCCACCCCAAATCCATATTTGAAACCCTCTTTTGAGTTTATTCCCTTGAATGAGATTATTATTTTTCCTAAAGAAAAGCATCTTTCCTGGCACAGAGAGTTGCCCCAGAGAATCTGGCAGTCTGCTGGCATATTACTGAGCCCTGGGGCCTATGTGCTGAGTCACCTTCTCTGGTTTGTCTGCAGCTGCATTCTCTCTCCACAGTGGCAAGCTCGGCTGCTGGTTTTTTCCAAAGCCCTCTTCACAAAGCTGTTAGGAGGCCACTGCGTTTTCAAGATTGTGCTGATGACATATGTGTCTGATAGGGATTCTAGCACTTGCAAAGCTGGCCTGTGATGGAGAGCTCACCAAAAATACTGCAGTTGCTGGATGCCAGAAAATTTATGGAGCTTCAGAACCAGCAGGATGGAGTAAACAACGTGGAATAGAGTGAGCCGGGCTGCTTCACATTGTCTTTGTCTCTTGGCTAATTGTATGGCCTTGGGTGAAACCCTTGACTTACACTTCCTTAGCTGCGACAAGGTGACCTCTGAAATCCTTTTCAGCTACAAAATGTCAAATTCAAGGACTAAGCGGGGCTTCATGCAAATGAAAAGCCAGAAATCATGGGGGTAATTGTCTAACTAAAGTAAGCTCTGGAAGACCACACCAGTGATCCTCTAAATGGGATCCATGTAACTGCAGCATCAGCATCACCGGGAAACTTGCTAGAAATGCATGTTTTCAGGCCCCACCCAAAGCCTTCTGAAGTACATTCTTAGTGGGTACTTACCTTCACATGGAGAAGTAGCCACCTGTTACGGAAGCCAGATAACTAACTGACCGATCTATTCTTTGATCACCTATTTCTGCATGCATGATACTGTTCTATTTGGGGGGGTGAAAGTAAAGTTGAAGGTGCAAGCCTATTATAAGAGAGTTTGGGGGTGGGGCCTAGCATTCTGTATTAACAACACCCTCCTCCAAGTGATTTGAATACAGGCTAGAGTTTAAGATTTACTGATCTGAAGATGTATTAATCCAAGTGTGGGTCACAGCACTGAATTTACCAGGGAGCTGGTCAGAGAAACACAAGGTTAGCACCACCTCTTTAGGACCCTGTATGAGAACCCGTGTTTGACAAGACATTGGAGTTGAGAAGCCCTGGGTATAGGCTCCATTCTTGGAGATTGTGATTCACTAAATAGAGGTGGAGGGTGAACATTTACATTTCTAAAAAGCTCCCTAGTATTGCTCATGCTCCATGTTCAGGGACCACATTTTGAGTATAACATTTTAGACTTCAGTCTAGGCTTAAAATTCTGGACATGAGAGGGTTTCAAGTCCAAAGTTGGTTTGAGCGACACTGTGCAGATGCACAGGTTATGTACTGCTCAAATTTAGGAGGTACTGTTTACATAGACTGAGTCCAGAACACAAATCCCAATGCTAACTGAGATAAGAGGCAAAGTCTGGCTAAAGAGTGAGTTCTAGAAAGAGTAGTGTGATCATAGGAAGTACATTTAATTCTGAGTCTCCATTTTCTCTTTTGTAAAATGGAGGTGGATATATCTACCCCACTGAGAAACTCAATGGTAAGCACCCAGGAGAAGCCCAGAAAATAGCTATTTCTCTGGCTTTTCCTTTTACCAGGGGAAGGGCAGTTGTCATTAGATGTGTAAGTGTAGGCTCCTTCCCATCTTCACTCTCTTCCAGGCCAGTGGGCTAATTGCTTCATTGGGAAACAGGCCAGGTAAGTAAGATGGGCTTGTCTTTAGCCCTCCCAGGGGTCAGGTGAAGGTGATACAGCCATAAAGCAGGCTGTTTATATTAGGAAAGCCTCCCATGGGCTTGTATAAATGGATTCATAAAAATAACCCATGCAGCTAGTTTCAAACTGTACCCTGGGTTCACCTAACTACTTAAGTCACAAAAGATAGTAACAGTTTCTGGTCCTGCCATGGCCCCTTGTGATAGCCACTGGAGCCAGGGAGCACTAAATGTCTTTGGGAGAGAAGGCCTAGAAATCTTCCCTCCTCGGTCTAAAGGACCTAGTTAGGCCCTTCGTGTGTTTCTGTGATAAAAAGTCAAGAATGCTCTGAAATAAACCTAAAGATGTATTGGAGGGGCTGGAGAGCTATTTTGCGTATAAGCAACATGCAATGTGCTTCCAAAGCTCATTAAAACACAAACCCAGGGGAAGGAGGTTAAGAAATTAGATGTATCTCAATGGTATCATAAATTAGAAAACCCTAAATTTTATTTTTGCATTTTACAAGACGCAAAAGAAGGGATTGTTGTTTGTTTATTTGTTTTTAAATTCTGGGGAGGGTTGAGTTTTTAGCTACAAGGGAGAATTTCTGAGTTCAGGAGTAAGGCCACTCTGAGTTCAGAAGTAAGGCCACTAGAGGGCGTAAGAGATCCAGAAAAACTGCACGGTGTTTGCCAGGCCAGGTTCAGAAGCCTGGCAGCCTTCTGGACCTGGCCTCACTTGGCCTTACTCCTGAGAACCTTCTCACCAGGCACTCACCTTCACACGAGAAAGAACCAGCTCTATTAGTGAGTTAATCCAGCAGTTTAGCCACTGATAACCTATTTCTGCAGGCAAGACATTGCTTCATTCTTGGGGTGAAATACGGGTGAGGGCTCAGGCTTCATAATATATAAAAAAGTCTCTAACTCAGTGTTTTTCAAACTTTCTTATCTCACCGCACACTTGAACCTATAGTTAAACTTCCATGGCACACTTAAATTATGTTGATCAAAAAGAAAGAGTAAAAAAAATAGAATATACTTTGTTTTGTACTTCTTTTGAAAATAATTTAGTGAATGATTATTATTTTTTTTTAAGACATAGTCTCACCCTGTCTTCCTGGGGTTGAGTTCCATAGTGTCATCATAGCTCACAGCAATCTCAGACTCCTAGGTTCCAGTGATTCTCTTGTCTCAGTCTCCCAAGTAGATAGGACTACAGGTGCCGCCACAAGGCATGGCTAAGTTTTTCTATTTTTAGTAGTGATAGGGTCTTGCTCTTGCTCAGGCTGGTCTCGAACTCCTGAACTCAAGTGATCCACCTACCTTGGTCTCCCAAAGTGCTAGGATTACACATGTGGGCCTCTGCACCTGGCCGAGCCACCATGCCTGGCCTTTAATGAATGATCTTTAAACATTTTCACACTATACTGAAGAACTTCTCACAGCAACTAGTTGAAAATCACTGCTCTAACTAAACAGAAAACTAGTTTGAGGGCTCCATTGTGGTGTCAAGGACAGGCTTGGGAGGTGTGGGCTAGAGGGCTCCATTATTTTCTTATGCTGCCCCAATAAACAAAATCAAAATAATAACTGTATGTTTGCTATGCAGATACACCTCCAAGAGAAGTCCCACTAGGTAATCAGATTGCCACACTTTAATCCCTCATGTATAGAAATTCTGTTCCTGTTATGACTGGAGCTTTGCAATGTATGTTGAAGCGGGGATGAAGCTGACTTCCCTATTATTGCTTAAAAGGTCTTTAAAGTATTCAGTTAAGACAGAACGCAAAGAAGTTCAAAATCCCACTTTTCCTAGAGAGATCTACAAAACAAGAGGGGCTAGTTAGAGGCATGTGCTAGGAAATGACCTACAAGGTACGTTCCAGCTCGTGGGAATGCTGTCCTGAGAACCACGAGGACAGATCCTGGGGTGGTCCGTGCAGTCTCCTCTGTCTGCACCTCACCCTTCTCTGTCTGCAGTCCTCCCATGATGTGTTTTGGCTAACAGAGACCCTTGACCAATATGAACTACATGGATCCACCCTCACCTACACACCATGGCTGGCAGCAAGTTTTGTGAGTAGGAAAGTTGTGGGGGTAGGAAAAAGGGGCATCCCTAAAGTGGGAGATGAGTCTCCCAGTCCATGGGTTGCTCTCAGAGAGCTGAGTCCCAGATGACTGGTGGATATGGTCTCTTCTGTGGGTCCAGCTTCTGGAAGAGGAAAGAATTTGGTTGTTTCAGTGTGTTTCTTTGCTTATAGGAGACAGACAGATGAAACAAGTGATATAGACCAGGTGATATCAAGCAGTACAACGGTACTTTCCTTTTATACAGCATCATCCTTTTCAGAGGCTAAAATCCCAGTTAACCTAGTATGCCCAGTTGCCCAAGGAGAAAGGAGACACATCTTTCTTCTCTGGAGGACTAGCTGTGGCCAGCTCCTCTGGCTTCTCTCTGGCCAGACACTATAGTTGGCCACATATGCCCTCCTGTAGATACCACTTTTGTATGATCAGTCTTTGCTCCCTAGTTCCTATCACATCAAGCCCAAGCATCCTTACCTGGCTTCCAAGGACAGCCCATACCTTCTACCCAGCACCCATCCGTGACTCTCATCCCACTGGCCATCTCACTGTCTCATAAAAAGCTTATCGACCTTGATCACTCTGGGCTTGTGCTCATGTGGTTCCCTTCACTTGCCAAACTGTCCCTGTTTATTGGTAGAAAAGTGCTCTCAAGCCATATTTCTTCCAAAGTACCTTTCCTGACTATTTTAGACTTTATTGATTGCTCCTTCTTTGAACTCCTCCATCCTAATGCAGATACTGGGGTCCTTCATCCAGAACTTTTTTTTTCTTTTCCTATTATTTTGAGAAACTTAACTGTGACCAGACAACCAGATTGCCAGATCCATGAGGACAGAGATTTGCAACCCAAGACACCAACCTGGTGACCCCCACACACGTTAGAAGCCCAGTTAACATCTTCCTGGTTAATTACCATGCACCCTTCAGATCTTAGGTTGAAACTCACTTCCTGAGGGCAGCCCACCGCATGAGATCCAAATTTCCTCCTGTAGTTTCTCACAAAGCCACATCTCTCTCTTGCTCACAGCACTACTCAAAGATGTCACTTTTATTTATTAGTTTTATTTTATTCCTTAGTTTCCATAAGAGCTGGAACTATGTCTAGTTTTGCTTGGTGCTTGGCACACAGTGGGTAATCTATGAATATTTATTAAATGAGCAAAGCATGTTGGGTGGTTGGCTGAACTGAAATGTGACATGGACTTCTTAAGAAATGAGGAGAACAGAGTTGGATATGTTAACCTCTGGGGAACTGGTATCCTTGAGCACAGCCCTGAACGGAATCTAATAATAGAGGCTCACACAGGCCAGATCAGCCAAGCCATTCCAGGGCCATTAGTGACAATGAGACTTTTAAAAAATTTTATAAACATCTTTACAATGATTGAAAAAATAATACACGTTCATTATGGAAAATATACAGTTTAGAAAATTATAAGGAAGCAGAGAAAAGTAGCCAAAAGTCCACCACTCGAAAACTTGTAAAAATGTTAACATTTACTTCTAATAATCAGTTTAGTATGTGGTTTTTGAAACTGTGGAAAACTTACTGAATATATGATTTTAGATCTTGTCTTTTAAAAAAAACCACTTAAACATTACATGAGATAAGTACTTTTTATTAAAACTGTGGATCATAATTTTACACAGATCCAGACTGTTCTGCTATATGGATGGTCTCTATTATTTCCCCACATTAGAGCATAAAGGTTGAGAAGTGGGATTTTAAAGATGTTCTAGATCTAAAGACAATGAAGATAAATTACCTTTAATACAGTTAAAGATAAAATATTGTCTACATATCTCATAGATTTCCCAGATTCCCCCCGCTGTTTCAATGGGTCCTTAGTTCATTGGCATACCACCTCGGCTATCTGGGTGTCAGCCCCCCCAAGTGAGTGGTTCCCATTCCTTGCTCCATCATCCCTCACTCCCTGCTTCCCTGTCCTCGACTTCTCTCCTTTTAGCGGACATTATCGACACCCTTTCCATGTACTACAACAGTCAGTATTCCCGTACAAGCCAATGCCTTCTTTTTACAAGCACCTTGGATTCTCTGCTAAAGGACTTCCTTTGGTGGCAGGAGCACGTTAGCCATGAGTGGGACAAGCTGGCAATTCCCGAGTGTCAATGTCGCCAGGAGTAGCCTTCAACCAATGATGAATGGGAGTTAGTGGATAAATGCGCCAGCTCCTCATTATCCACGAGGAACAATTTGTTCTAGTTACCCACAGCCAGGACATCCTCATTAATGCATTTATCCACTGACTTCCTTTCCTTCATTGTCTCATTTCCACATTCTCCTACCATGTTTCCTGGGAAATAAACCTTTTGGACTCAAATCCTTGTTTCAGGGTCTGCTTCTGGAAGATTGCTAAGACACCTTCTCTTCATAATCACGAGCTCTAGTACTCTGCAGCTTAGACTTCTCCTTGGTTTTTGACAAAAGTGAAAGTTAAAATGTCTAAATGATTCAACATATACTTTAAGGAACAGGGTAAAAATGCAAAATGGCCTGATTGTTAACTTCTTTTTCATCAGAATTCTGATGGGAATGCTCCCAAGAGGGAATAAATTACGGAGATGCTGGACTCATTGGAGGTGACTTTGAATTGTTCTTTGTCCTCTCTGCTATCCTTTCTCATTTCTCTCTTAACCTACTTCTGCAGTAGAAGGTATTCTTGGCTGGCTGTTTTTGCTACCAACCACTAATTAGGTTTCCAGTTACACTCACAGGCATGGGTGTGATGCTGGCATTGTATAAGCCAAGTTTATATTCGTTTAATGGTTATGGGAAGTTATAAAGGCCTGACATGGTAAGCATTGGTACCAGGTTCTGCAGGAGGCTCTGCAGAGACTCTGTCTTGAAAGAGGAGATATGGTACGTTTTACACAGCTGGATTCATGCAGGGCCAATGTGATGTGTCCATGGTGGGCACACAGGTCAAAACAAACAGACCAGCCAACTCTGGGAATTCAGGAAAGCAGTGGTTCATTCTGGATGGATTTTGAGAAAGCTCCCTGGCAGAGGCTAAGACTTGTCCTTAGGTCAAGACTATGGTCAACTACGTCAAGACTCAAAGAAGATAGGTGATCCAAGCTTTTCCCATCTCACTTCCTAGGGCACTTCTGATGTTAAAGGATCAGACTGTGGGTTCCCTCTTCTCTCCATGCCCTGCCCCTAGTATAGTCTCTGAAACCTAAGTTTCCTTCTAGTTCCCAACAAGAAAACTTCATCACCTTTCTAATGCAAGAGACTGGGCCAGATAGCAAGATAGACATATCAATTAGGAATTCATTTAATTTTAGATATCAGAATACCTATCTAATGGGGCTTTAAAAAATGACAGCGATTGTATCTCTAATGAAAAGAAGACTGGAGTTAGTCATTTGTTGCTGCTGGTTTAACTACTCAGCAACATCATGGATGACGCAGGCCTTTTCCATCTTCCTACTCTGGCCTCTTTAAGCTTTGGCTTTTCAGCCTCATACACACCCCCCGATTGCAAGTTGGCTGTGTTAGGTTCAGGCATCACAAGTGCCTTAAGGCAGAGGAATAGGAAAAGCAGTAACAGAAGTCTTGTTTCTTCTTATTAGAATGGCAAAAGTTTTCCCAGGAGTCCACTGCAAAAAAAAAAACAAACAAACTACACTTATGTATCATTGGATGGATCTAGATTTTATGATCATCCTTAACTGTAAGCAATTCTAGGAACTTGAGTATTTTTTAGAATCGATAATTACAAAAAGCAAGGAAGAAGAGAGAGGAAATGGCTGCAAATGAAGTTCCCACAAATTCTGCCTTCTCTTATAGGAAATGTCACCTGCTATGGGTAATATGCTCCGACCCTCTCTCCCTCTTAGCTGTTAGCTGGTATATCATTAGTTAACTGTTTCTGCAACCACTTCATGCAACAAACCACTCCAGATCTGGGTGGCATCATTGCTAAGCTCAATCATGATAAGAATTGAATATCTTGCTGATGGGCTTGCTGACCGGCCAGGGTGTCTCTGCTCTGTGTGTCTCTCATTCTTCAGGGAAAACAAACAGGAATGGAGTGACAGAAACAAAGGAGGAGCAAGCAGAGAGGTACAGAGTGAGCTTCTTCAGTCTTGCCCATGTACCACTGTCCATGACAAACCATGTGGGGCCAAAGCCAGCTTTCTAGAGGAAGGAACTGCCTTCCTCTAGAACTGGGTAACTGTGTGTGCACTGCGAGGAAAGTGCAATGGGGAACAGTCCCAGGGCCCCGCTGGGTAATCTACCACATCGCCTGCGTGGCAGTGTGGGACCGAGGGACCTAGGATGTTAAGTTGTTTCTCTCCGGGTAGCAAAGTCCCTGTAATAGGCATGGACCTACTTGAGGCAAAGCCTCAAAGCCTACTCAGCAAAGTGACTGGAGGTTGTGGTTTTAGACTAGTCTTTTCAGAAGGCAGAGAACGTGGTACCTAGAATCACCTTTCGTAGGTGGCTCTTTCCTTTCCTTGACTGAATGTATCCAATAAAAAGGGACTCTGAGACTCAGTTTCTCCCCATTTGTCAGCTTGGCATTGTCAGGAGCAGGCAAGTGCCGTCCTCAGTCTACATTCAGGTGTCTGGCAGTGTTTTGTGCCCTGAGTAGGACCTGAATTCTGCTTTTCCTCTTCCTCCTAGTGTCTGGAGATGTGACCTTCATTTCTCAAGGAGTCTTTTCCCAGCTACACAGCCTTTGCTGTCATCACTATCCTATGTAACTTAATTAAGTCAAATGTTGTGATGGTAAGAATAGAATGGAGGTGGAGAGAATGCCTCATGATAATCATAATACCCGGATTGTTCCTTGATGCTGTAACATTAGCCAGAGCTTCCCTGACAGGAGGACTGTATTACTGTTAATTTAATTGCATTCTCACACACGTTCACAGAGAGAGAGAAAAATTACAATACAGGTGAATGGCATTTGAGGAAATGTGTATCTCTGGGAAACATGTTTATCCATATCACCTTTACTCTGAAAATGAGATTTGTTCATTCACTGTCAGTAGTTTTTCATCTCTCCGGGGGCCACTTTGACAAGAAAATGCTGAGATGAACTCATTTGAAAAGTCAATGAATCTTCTTTTCCGAGGAAAACATATAATACCACCCTTTGCATATTTGTTCAGTAGGGTTTTTTTAAGCAGAGGTTTTTTTTTGTAGGATTTTTTAAAGTGCCAGACATTATTGCAAGCACTTCACAAATATTAACTTTTTAAAACTTTATTACAAATGCATAAGGCAAGCCCTATTATTATTTTCATTTTGCCAATGGAAAATCTGAAGAATAGGAAGTTAAACAATCTCAAGGTTAAGTAACTTTGAAAAGGTCTGGAATCCCTCCTGCGGACAGGAGATGAAGCACTTGGCGGATGATATAATTTTCCTCATGAAACACATATAGTCTGGATAAACACAATCATTTGGGGGAACCATCTAGCCTCCTTATTGTCAAGAGCCTTAATGTGACATACAAGAGATTTTCTTGCCAAGTATCCCTTCTCTTCTAGCCATAGCAACCGACTTTCTCTGACTTAGAAGAACCATGCTCTCTCTTTTCTAATCCATGTGGGTTGAGTGGTTTTCTCCAAGCCTCCATCTCCAAGTCTGGGAAGGAAAGAGCATATGACTTGACAGAGACCAGGACGTCATAGTAAGATAGTGGGTTAGAGACTCCAACTGGGTGTTTATGGCTAAAGGGGACCTCATGCTTGTCTGGAAGGCATATTTTACTCCTTTCTGAAATACAAAGAAAAGTTTCAAGGCAAAGTGTTAATGACTGGTAATTCTGGATGGTAGAAAAGGAAAGTAAAGAAGAAAAAATTAAAAAAAAGAAACATTTTATGGAAGAAGGAATGAATTTTGCCATATGCTTGATTTTCTTTTATTATATAAATCTTTCTGAGAAATACTTAGATACTATAACTGTATTAGCTTTCTAGTGCTTCTGTAAAAAATTTCCACAAATTTTGTGGCTTAAAGTGGCATGATTTTATTATCTATAAGATCTATAAGTTAGAGGTCTGACACAGGTCTCAATGGGCCAAAATCAAGGTCTCAGCAGGGCAGTGGTCCTTTCTGGAAGTTTTAGGAGAGACTGTGTTCTCTTGTTTTTTCGAGGGTCTAGAAGTCACTTACATTCCATGGCTTATGGCCCTTTCTCCAATTTTAAAGCCAGCAAGATTGCACGCCTCTGACCATTCTTCCACTGTCACATGTTTCTGTGAACACAGCAGGGAAAGGATGTTTAATTTTAAGAACCTTTGTAACCCAACCCTGCCCATTAGGGTTGTCTAGCCTTTTGTCTTTTCTGCCACACATTGGAAGAATAAGAATTATATTGGGCTGCACATTAAATACACAAATACTAACAAAAGCTGATTAGCAATAAAAAGGTCCACACGTAAGTTCTGTGATATCCAACACCACAGATAAGCAAAAAAAGCACTCACAAAATTAGCATGGAGCCCACGGGCTGCAGATTGGACATCCCTGAAGGATAACCTCTACCTCTTAAGATCCTTAATTGTACCTGCCAAGCCCCTTTTGCCAAGTGAGGAAACAAATTCACAATTTCCATGGATTAAAATATGGACCTCTTTGGGGAGGGGGCCATTATTCTGCCTATTGCAATAATTTACCATGGGAAGACTTCCTTAATCTGTAAATTAAAAGCTCTTGTAAGTCTCTCCTTCATCTGGCATGCTATCTTTCTGAGAAGATGTTTAAATTCACAGCCGTAAGTGTTCCTTTTCAGATTATGCATAATTGAGCAGAAAATTGACTATGCATTTTTATAATAGAAGACAATGAGAAGTCTACCTGTTCATTATTATGGCCTTCATCAAGATAGCCAGGCAGATCTCAGATTAAAGTTGTGAAATGTCTGTCTTGGAGATTCAGCTCCATGCAGAGAAGGACACTTGGGCATCATTTGATCTGATTGTTGCCTTGTTGTAGTAAATCATTTTGTGTAAAATAACACTATTCTGTGAAGTATTACATCTTGCACTGGTTGCAATGCTTCTACTGAAAATAGGTTAATTTCTTATGAACCAGGATTTTGCTGAACTGATCACTTGTTTTGAATTTGGAGCTTGGAACTAATTATTAGAAAGTGCTAATGTTTGCTGACCTTTAATGAATAAGCCTTCCTTCCTGAGCAGATTAACTTCACTTTAAGGAAAGAGCTAATGAAGTTCAACCCCCCCGAAAGATCACAAGTAGACGTTTGATTAGGCAAGCAAGTTAAAGCAAGAACTTGGCACATAACTATGAAAACAGTCTTTGTCAAGTCTCTTCACATTCCATTGAGCAACTGTATTCTTCTGGCAGCCAAAGGAATAACGTGCAAAATGTTCAAGAACTGGAATTATGCAATCAACCATCAGAGATGCTTAAGCTGGCTTTTCAGTTAATCAGAGGGTAACTGATTTTTTTTTTTTTTCTATCATCCTCCAAGCATTTGTATGGATGGCTTCTGTTTCATTCCTGAAAAACTATTTTAGCAGATAGAATGTGTTTTTACACAAGATGCAACAAAGGGACTTTTTATGGTTTCATAGCTCAAGTCAAATGTTGCTTATCAAGGTTAGCAAAAAGTCTAATAGTTGTTATTTTTTTTTCTGTTTTCATTCTCTTGTTTTGGATTAATGGAAACCAGGACAAATGGGAATTTGACTCCTAGGCTGCCAAGATATATGTTGCCCATTCTAAATTGGACCAGTACACCATGAGCAGCTGTGTTGTCATTAATACTCCTCTCTAGACCTTGCTGAGTGCAATGAACTTCACAGCCGCCCCAAGGAGGCAGGCAGGGCTTTGTGTTTTTTTGTTTGTTTTTTTGGTTTTTTTTTTGTAGAGACAGAGTCTCACTTTATCGCCCTGGTTAGAGTGCCGTAGTATCACACTGCTCACAGCAACCTCCAGCTCTTGGGCTTAAGCGATTCTCTTGCCTCAGCCTCCCTAGTAGCTGGGACTACAGGCGCCCGCCACAGCGCCCAGCTATTTTTTTTGTTTGTTTTTGCAGTTCAGCCGAGGCCGGGCTTGAACCCGCCACCTTCGGTATATGGGGCCGGTGCCCTACTCGCTGAGCCACAGGAGCCGCCCAGGGCTTTGTGTTTTGAACTGATCACCATGCAACCTCCCCCCTACCCCATGGTACTTCCAACTTGAGGCATAGCAGGGCATGGGAGCTGAGCCTTTCATCCTCCAGGTCTTCAGAAACCCAAACCTGCCTCTGGCCTGTCCCCTCTGCCTTTGAAGTGCAGGGCGAAAATCTTTCATTTATTCCATGAGTATCTACTGATTGTTGCCTTACTTCATGTTCCCTTAAAAGCAGACTCTAAAACAAGAATTCAAGTGTAATCAGTTTCTTTGGGAGATGACCTCAGGAAACACTGGGAGGGTAGTGTGGAAGTGAGACAGGAGAGAAGGAAGCCACAGTAGTGTGTTATCAGCAAGTGGGAGCTGAAACACGGTTGTGCTAGGAAACCCTGGGAGGCAGTGCAGAACACCCCGAGTTGGCCTGTAGAAGGTTGAGCTGTCCACCAGCTCCTGGGATCACTGATTAAGTGCTGCCAGCAGCCGGTCCAATCTACTGTGCTGGAGGCCAGAGAGACATGGTTCTTGGGGAAAAGTCCTCTGGCAAAGGGATGTAGATCCTGGCATTTGGAAATAGAACAAACTTGCACTGCAGGGGTGAGGCCCACAGGGGCAGTAACACAAAAAGTTTCTTGGTCTAGCCTGTGAATAAGACACTGATACAGGTGCTATAGAAAAACTTACTGTACTTCCATCTGTATATTAGATAGAGCAACTACTGTATTTTGCTGAGTTAAAGGCACACTTTTCTGCCCAAATTTTTGAGGGAAAAATAAGGGTGAGCATTATACATGGGTAGTACTAATTCCATATCTATATAAATGTTTTTACTTCTTTTATTTATGCTTATGTATTAAAAGTGTATCATGATATGTTAAAAAATAAATGCTAAAATATCTTTATGATAACAAAAACAAGTACCTAAATGTAAACAAACAAAACTTGGAATTAAAAAAAAATTAAAATGAATAATATTTTTCCTAAGTTTTGGGGGAAAAAATGGGCATGCATTATACACAGGAGCACATTGTACACTGAAAAATATGGTACATTTTGCTGACTATTTGCTCTAAATTATTCCAAGTTCTGAAAAGGAAGCAGGAAAGGTAGGCAGCATGGTCTCTCCCTGGTTCTGGGAAACTTACTATCTAAGGAAGGAAGACAACCCTCACTCTACCATGCACCAGTGGTATAATATGCGTATATACACACACACACATATATACCAAATATTGTGGTGATATAGGCATTAGGGGAGGACTGGAATTCTTGGGAAAGGTTTCAAAGGAAAAATTATGAAATGAAGGAAAGATAGCGTATGCAGAAGAGCCAAAGCCTACTTAATGTGAGGAACAATGAGAGAGAGTAAGGAGACAAAGGTAGCCCCACATGTTGGCAGGCAGCGAGCAAGCCCAGGGGAAGAGAGGCAGTGGGACATGTACAAGAAGAGTGAGAATCTTCACATGTGGCTGGGTAGGGCAGGGCCAGCACTGGCAGCTGGCAAGCAAAATGAACAAGTCTCAGCTTGTCATTATCCTAGACTTGTCAGTCACTGTTTTGACTCCATAGATCCTTTTGAAAAAGTCCACCCATGCCCACAGCACTGTTGGAGGAGTGGCTCTGTCGTGGGAGATGACCCACATGTCCGATTAGGATGGGAATGCAACTCCCAAGTGCAGTGGACGCCGGGCTTCAGGGGCCCTCTCCTCCTTAACCCAGCAGCGGGTCTGGGCGTGCATACTCTTGCACTCACATACCTATGCTGTCTTGCGAATGTGGGGTAGGAAAATTGGGCAAGATCCCTGCCCTCAACTCATTTGCAGTCACATTGGTAGAGACAAACTTGCAAATGCAGGTAACTAGAAAAAAAGTCTTTAAAAAAATTTCCACCCAAAAGGAAGTTCTCTGTCAAGGGTGAATGGCTTAACACCTGTGTGCCCCTTTCCCACCAACCATATCAGCATCACTCAACACACAAGCCTGTATGGTTTCCTCCCAGGCACTATTTTCTTATCTCTTCCAGGAAACAGAACTTGCTGAAAAATGACTGTTGAAGGAATATGATAAGAACCTGGCAGGAACCCAGGTTTTCTCTGCAGCTTTGACCAAAGAAAAAGAAAAGTAAACATCAAACCAAAGGTTGCTCGGTAAGAGTATTGCATATTTTTCATTTTCCCCTTAAGGCATATTTGCTCTTTGAAGAGCTGGGAACTTAAAGTTTAGTAAAGTATTTGGGGCCAAGGGTCAGACTGACAAGAAAGCAGTAGGTACTTGCTTGTGGTGGTTGGCTTTTTACCCAATGTCTGTGACCTCTGTTTAGTGCAGGAATAGAGTATGTTCCAGCATCCATGAGCCTTTCAGGAGTGTTAAGGGCCTGACCTTATAAAACACTGAGAGCTTTTTCTGTCTTATGGGGAAATGATCTCCATATGGCATCATTTCATTTTTATATACATAACCAAAGGTACATCTTAGTAAGTTACTGTATTAGGAATTCACCATTGGTAAAATTTGGTATTTGTTTGTTTAACACAGTACAATATTGGAATTTGTTGAAAACAGTAATTTAGGTTTCTGATAAAAGCTGTTTTCCACTTAATATTTCACAGCTCTGTACAGCTTGCACTGGTACTGCCACAGGCCGACGGTGTGAATTCCAACACGAACATGGGAAGACACTTTTGTCAGTGCACCTCTGGGGTTATTATCTATAGTTTTCAACTGCAGCTATTCTTGCTGCCTAGTCATGAAGTCACTGTTAGCTCAAATTCATCTGAATCTACTTTCTTTTCTACTTGGCAGATTATCTTTTGTGGAAAAATGCCACTTGAGTTTGGTGTCCCCAGAAGAAGAGGAGCTAAGATAAGGATGTCAGGGCAAGTGGTTTATCACGGAGGTGAAGGCACAAGGGAGAGCCCAGGAAGGCCTGGGAGGGGAGTGAGGAAGTAAGACAGGGGAAGGTGGAAAAATCAACGAAGAAGTGTGCTAATGAGCAGAGGGCACAACAGAGAGCCGTTGAGGGCAAATGGGGTTCAGGCCTCTGGGGACTCTGGAGATACTTGGCAGAACATGCCTCGGTGTTGTCCTACCCAAGAGGTAAGGGGTCGGGATATTGTTCCAACATTTTCTACCTGATTTTTATCAATGACTGCTTCTAGAGGCATCAACTCACAGATGCCTCTAGCACCCTGCATGCTGGTGCATGCTCCTATAGCCAGAGAAAGAGCTCAGGTGCTTGGTAAGAAGGTTGTCAGTGAGAAGATTCAGAAGGAGTGCTAACAGGAATTGGGCAGCACATGGGTATTCTGGTAGCATCTGGTATGAATGCATATTTCCATGAACAGTATTTAGGGCACATAGTTTTCTAATCACTTGACTTTGAAACATACATGTGGTGCATTTCAAGGTACTGTATAAGCCCATATTGCTGAGTAGTCAGAGAAAACCTACATGGTGGGAAGAAACCAGCCATATGAACAGTGAGGAAAAATCTCATGCATCATTTTGCCCATTTAAATTCTGAGTCTAAATCAAGGAAATTTAAATCCTGGATTGCTCGAAGACTAATTCTTGGCAATCACATTTTCATTCAGAAAAACTTGTTTTAACAATTTCTTGCAGAATAAACTTTCAAATTTTCCATTTGAATGCCCATGCTTCTCTTGTCTCGTCAGTTTCTCTAGAGCCACCATTAGTCAAATTTCCCAATCCCATTCTCACCAAACACTGCTTTGATAAAATGTTTAAGTCATTTTCTTTTTAAGAAAATCCAAACTGGTAAAGCCATGCTAGTTTTCTTTAGTCCTCCTCAGAGTTACAAGGAAACTATGGTTCCTAAGAAAAAAGAAAATCTCATTCAAGACCCAGAAAAACTCAATTCCTTCTCAAAAGGACAAGGAGGATAAT
Source organism: Arctocebus calabarensis (assembly GCA_963573935.1). NCBI lineage: Eukaryota > Metazoa > Chordata > Mammalia > Primates > Lorisidae > Arctocebus > Arctocebus calabarensis. Next base: position 2,149 of record CAUYON010195635.1, on the reverse strand, counting down.
TGGATACCTGGGACTGCATTTGTGCAAACCTGTCTAGGTACAAACTTCCCAATTTTGCTTAGCCTTTCAGGCAGAGGGCAATTCCATATCTCTCAGACGTTAGTTCTGAAGTTTCTTAGAATCTTCATAATGTTCATAATGTTCTTCATAATGTTCTTTCATAGCATTAACATCAAGAAAGAAATTATACGAGGTTTTGAAGAGGAATCTTCCCTAGAGTTCCTGAGTCACAGATTTTTCTTGCTACAGAATCACTGTCAAAATTGTCTGAGTCCCCCATTTCTTCCTTCAAGGGACACATGGCTTCACTCCTGAACATGTTCAGTAAACAGTGTCGGAGAGAATACTAAAAATTTTAAACAATTATAAAGGTGCGTGAGATCTTACTTTTTCTAAGATTGCCTGAAATCCTCTAGGTGAAAACAGCATCTCTTGCTGTCCGTGGTGGCCTCCCCTGACCATGTTCCACGTCCACAGCATCTTGCTCCTTGTGGTTTCTCTGGACATGTCTGACTTTTGAAATAATAATTTTCTCCTACATGTATTTTGAGCTGTTTTCTTCTCTGCACATCATTGTTGTTCATCTCCCAGAGATTCTGCACAATTTTTGTTCCTCCAATGGAAACCTTTATTTATATTTTACTTATTATTATGGGTTATTTTCATCAACTTTTCTTTCATTGCAAAGTATTGGCAGTGGGACTAAACACCTGTACTCAGTGAGTAAATTGGTAGAACTTTCAGTAACCATTATATATAATGTTTTTTGCATATTCAGCTACACAAAGTTGGCTCTTAATAAAGGTAGAATGAATAAAATGTTTAAATCATTGCTTTTTAAGAAAATCCCACCTAATAAAACCATAAGTTAATTCAAAAGATGTATGTTAAAGGAATTACAGGTTTCAGGTTTTCTGACCTTGTATCTGAAATCTTATATCAGCTTAGATTGAATTTGTTTATATGGTGCTAGGTGGTGAGGAAGAAAACTAATTTATTTTCATGTAGCTGCTAGGAAACAAACAAACAAGCCTTCAAAGCTGTAAACCAGTATTTTAATCTGTAAATGATTCTTGCCTGACACCTCTCAGTATTAGTGCAATTCCAACCTTTTCTTTTCTTTTTAAATTTTTTAAAAATTAAATCATAGCCGTGTACATTAATGCAATCAGTGGTACAATGTGCTGCTTTTATATACAATTTGAAATGTTTTCATCAAACTGGTTAACATAGCCTTCACGGCATTTTCTTAGTTATTGTGTAAGACATTTATATTCTACACCTAGTAAATTTCATATATACCCTTGTAAGATGCACCGCAGGTGTGGGCCCACCTTTCTTTTTTTTAAATACTTCCAGTGACAGCAGACTAAGGGTGCCCTATCAGGCAATTTCAACCAGTTTCATAAAGTCCTAGTTGTTTTCACAAAAGTGTTCAGGAGCCAAATTATGAATTCTGAACTGTTTTAAGTGCTATGCTAACAAATTTGGATAGCTTCCTATCAGTTATCTTGATTAAGGGACTTCCACTAATAAACCATGTTAACAACTCAAAGCAAAGAAGAAAACCATTGAAGTTGAGCTCCAGTGTCCCTGGCATCTGTAAAGTCCTAATTCCCTAACCAACACATTTGTTTAGCTACTCATTTGGGTACCTGTCCCACTGACATACTATGAATGACCGTGATTTCCTATGCTGTTCAGAGCAGAGTTGTTTTCTCTTCAACTCTGATAAATCATCAGAGCCCAAAGGAATATTTTCTTCAGAATGGTTTTGGAATGGTCAAGTTCCCCAAGGAGAGAAATCTTACAGGTAATCACCCTGAGTCATCTTCCCTCTTTATGTGATACAAGAAGTCCCTAAGTCCTGTGTTTGATAATAGCGTCAGAATCCTACCAGGTCTCTTACGATCATCACTTTAGAGTGAAATCCAAAATATATTATTTGCCTTGTTTAACCTCACATCATAAGAATGAAAGGAGGTTATCAAGGTAAGCCTTGAGATATTATCTTTTTTTTTTTTTTTTTTTTGTAGAGACAGAGTCTCACTTTATCGCCCTGGGTAGAGTGCCGTGGCGTCACACTGCTCACAGCAACCTCCAGCTCTTGGGCTTAAGCGATTCTCTTGCCTCAGCCTCCCTAGTAGCT
>CAUYON010195634.1:0-70719 GCA_963573935.1 Arctocebus calabarensis | reverse complement strand
ATACTCCCAGGAAGGCAGAACCAAGGGAGGTACAGAGAAATAAGCCAGAATGTTAGACTGAGCCTTCTCTGAACCCCAACTCTCCACTGGGCTTGTTATATAACTCAACAGATTACCTTACAACTACAGAGGTTTGATTGAGGTTTCTGTTGTTTGCCAATGAAAGCATCCTGATATAATTATCGTTTTATAGTTAACTATTCTTTTAATCCCTGGAATAGCCTCAGGAAATTACCTTTACTTTAAATTTTAAAGTGAATGTTAATCCACTATGTATTTCTACTGGTATTATTGTCAAATTAATTGTATTGTATCCTCATTTTCATACTGGAATTAAAATTTCTTAGCATCTTATCAATTGTTACTATAGTATATGAAGAAAACTAAGTTTCCAAGGTTTTTTAAACCATCTTTACACTTATTAGCATTGAACCTTTACTTAAATTATGTCCGAGTATTTAACCTTTAATTTATTACCTACTACATATTTGTTTCTGTGCACAATCTAACTGGCAAAGAGAAGAGGGGCCCTTGCTTGATTTGAGAGCAGTTACAGAGCAATATTAATAAAACCAAATAATACAAGATTACATTACTATGCAAAGCCAAGCCTTGAGGTAGAGACAGACATGGCTGAGAGCTGAGGTGAGAAGAGAAAGAACTGCATGTGTAGAGCAGCCTCCTCAGAGAAGGCTGCAGTGAGGCAGTGATGCAAAAGGGAAAGAAGGGTTGGGGGGCACCGAGAGAAACAAGACTCTGAGGGTTGCAGTGTCAGGGCAAAGATGCATCCGGTGGGAAGGGCTGGATTGCCAGGTTGAGGAGGTTGGATCCATGGCTTCCTAAATAGTGCAGCGATGAGACGCAGGGATTGTTGAAAGGCATTCTAGAAGTGGCACGTAGGGGAATTAGACCAGGGAGAGATGTTGGCACAGTATCCTGGGAAGCTGTTATAAATAATCCATGCATGAAGTGACAAGAACCGTAGGATAATCGAATCTGAATGTGTAATCTTGTAGGTTTCTATGGAATTTCAGAGTTCCCAAAGCACTCACCCACATTATGTAATTTATCTAATTAGATCCTCTCGACCTTTTTTACAGATGAGGATACAGACATACAGAGCACTTAATGTGTATAAAAGTTGTTAATGACAGAACCTAACCTATAGTTCAAAGCTTTTCTATAATAATATAAATGACTTTTCCTCACCTTTAACGAAATTCTTACTTTCTAGAAATGTTAACCTATTTTAGGTCCCTGCTTGCTTTTTTTTTTTTAATTTTCCTGTAGTGTGCTACTTTGACTGCGCTCCACTGCACTTGTGTGTCACTTGGCTCTTGACAGCGGCATAAGCTAAACGCCACAGTCTGCAAATCTTGTAAATGTTGAAGACCTTTGATTATAAGCATCACCATCTTTTAGAACTTCCTTAAATAACTAAAAGGCCATTATATAACAAGTACAGACAACCCTAACAGTCTAGGTGAGTGGAAAATTTTCAAAATGTATTAACTGAATGGAACGGGAGACTTTAGGGGACCCTCAAAATGGCTTTGTTGAATGAAGGTGGTAAAATACCTTGAAAAAACAGGATAATAATAAACCAGAATAAGGAAAGGATTCATCTGAATGGATGTTTTGATACACATCATCTTTTGTTTAAAATGTGATCGAACTATTAAATGATGAAATTTTGGAATTGAGTTATTTTTCATATATTCAGTAGGCATTTTGAAAGTCATTTTCCCCCTTTTCCTTGTAAAAGAAACATGAAATTTCCGTCTTACCCAATTTTAGTTATTTATTTATTGAAAAGTAAATTTATTTCAGGTTAATGTGAGGGTACAAACAATCAGGTCAAAATATTTGAATTTGTTAGGTACAGTCCCTCTTGTGGTTACGTCCCACACACAAAAGGTGTGCCCAACACCCCCACCCTGTGCCCATTCAGTGAGAGCACCCCAACCCCAACCCCCTCCACCTGCCCCTGTCTTATTACCCCTCCTCCAACTTGAACTGAAATGAGTTTTTCTCCTTTGTGGCTGTCACTTGGCTCTTGACAGCGGCATTAGCTAAACACCACAGTCTACAAATCTACTGGCTTCATATTAGTATTGAGTACATTGGATAGTTGAGTACAATTAGTTTTGAGTACATTGGATAATTGCTTTTCCATTCTTGTGATACTAAGAGGAATGTGTTTCACCTCCATCCAGGATATTACAAAAGATGTGAAGTCACCATCTTTTTTATAGCTGAATAATATTCCATGGTGTGCATGTACCACAATTTGTTAATCCATTCCTGAGTTGATGGACATTTAGGTTGTTTCCACAAATTGGCAATTGTAAACTGGGCTGCTATAAACAATCCAGTGCAAGTGTCCTTATGATAAAATTATTTTTTTTCTTATGGGTAGATGCTTAGTAATGAGATTGTGGGTCAAATGGGATATCTAACCTGAGCTCTTTGAGGATTCTCCACACTTCTTTCCAAAGGGGCAAACCAATGAAAACTATTTCAATAATTTTTTTTATTTTAATAATTTTTAAATGTAAAGAGTATTCATGCTATTTAGAAAATAAAGAATGAGAGAAAACATGCATTTTAATGATGGTTCCTTTCAGTCTCCTTTGTGTCTTATGCATAGTTTTTAAACTATATAAAGTATTAATTATACTATATAAGCAATTCTATAGCTCACCTAATTTATCCTTTTACAAACAATCATTTTTTAGGCAGAACACAAGTTCATTCAGTGAATAAACTACTTTTGTGATCCTATAGTTGTACATTTAACTTATTTCCAAAGCTCAGAATTATATACAGTATGATAATTTGATTCATAATTTTCATCTATGAAGTTCAGTCACTGGATGAATTAATATGGTTTATGCTCTTATTAAACATTTAACTTTTTTTTTCAAAGTTTTAAGACTATAAACATTTTGATTCATGGTTTTATCCATGAAGTTTTTTTTCCATATATAAGATTATTTCTTTATACTTTTAATAACTAATTAAATTAAGCATTACTAATTACTGTGTGAAGAAATATGAAAATGTTAGAGGTTCTCGGCCCTTGGTAGAGTGCCATGGCATCATAGCTTACAGCGACCTCAAACTCTTGGGCTCAAGCTATTCTCTTGCCTCAGATTCCCAAGTAGCTATGAATATAGGTGTCCACCACAAATCCCAGCTATTTTTAGAAATGAGGTCTCACTCTGGCTCAGACTGGTCTTGAACCTGTGAGCTCAGGCAATGTGCCACCTTGGCCTTCCAGAGTGCTTGGAATAGAGGCGTATTTTTTCATTCTGCTTTATAACCACTACCTATAATATGTGGGAGGTATATGGGTTGACCTCTCAGTGGAGTGCCCTGCCTCAATTCTGGGGTAACCAGGGAAAATGTCAGCAAGTCGGCAATTCCTGAGGGTTTTTAGAATCACAAAAAAGGGGAAGAATCCATAGGCGCCTACCTTCCTGGTCAGGACAGACAAAAGTCCAAGCATTTGAGAGTCAATAGATGGGTGGGACTAAACCCTGATTTACATCCCCTGCCTGAACAGAACTGGCTTCTCTCTCTCCCTATATTTACATACACCACTGTTTACCAACCCCCTGCTCCTTATCCTAGCTTTCTCTCTATCCAGTCTTCCTGGGAACTTCACATATGCACCTTTATTAAAAATGAATAAAAACCAGGCGGCTCCTGTGGCTCAGCGAGTAGGGCGCCGGCCCCATATACCGAAGGTGGCAGGTTCAAGCCCAGCCTCGGCCAAACTGCAAAACAAAAAAATGGCCGGGCGCTGTGGCGGGTGCCTGTAGTCCCAGTTACTAGGGAGGCTGAGGCAAGAGAATCGCTTAAGCCCAAGAGCTGGAGGTTGCTGTGAGCAGTGTGATGCCACGGCACTCTACCCAGGGCGATAAAGTGAGACTCTGTCTCTACAAAAAAAAAAAAACAAAAACCAAAAACATGCATAACAATAGTACTTCCCTCTTAAGGGTATTGTGAAGCTTAAATAATACCAGTCAACTCTCAGAACAATGTGTGACACACAGCACAGAACTCCATTGTTATCCATCCAACTTGTCCCGAGCAGGTAAACATAGTCAGCTGGAGAAGAGGTGGACCTGACCCAGAAAATACTCTTCCTGCCCATAGGCTGCAGGTAACAGAAGGAGGTTGACAAGTAGTTACTTTCTGAGCCGTCCGGGTCATGGTAAGATCGGTTTGTACTGTTCTCCTGTGTTCTGTTCTCCAAGTGCTGGGTGCGGTAAGTACCTGTGACTAACAGATTTGGGCACCAAGGAGCTGCAGCCCAGCAGTGTCTCAAGAACTAAGGAACTGGATGTGTAACATGTAGATTGTTCTTTATTTCTGTTTTGGTTTTGACAGGAAACAGCAAGAGATTGACTCCAAAGATGCTATCATTTTGCACCAGTTTGCAAGGCCTAACAATGGTGTCCCCAGTCTGTCTCCTTTCTGTTTAAAAATGGAAACTTATTTAAGGATGGCTGATTTACCCTATCAGGTACTGATTTATCTTATCAGGTACTTATTCTCATGACATCAATATCAGAGGTGGGGTTTTTTTTTTAATTTTAGGGTTCATAGAGGGTACAAAGAATTGCATTACAGCTTGCACTGATGGATCGTTAGGTGAAGTCTCTCTTATAATTGTGTCCTGCCCCCACGAGGTGTGCCATACGCCAGACCCCTCCTCCTCCTCTCTCCTTCTCGCTCCCTGCTCCCTCATTCCCTTCACCCCCATCTTAAAATGATTTGCATTTTCTCTCATGACGGGATGTATGAGATCATCTACTGGCTTCCCATTAGTATCGAGTGCATTGGATTCCTGCTTCTCCATTTTTGTACCTTACTAAGAAGAATGTTCTCTAACTCTGTCCAGGTTAATACGAACGATATAAAGTCTCCGTCTTTTTTAATAGCTGAATAGTACCCCATGGGATACATATACCACAGCTTGTTTATCCATTCCTGGGTTGGCAGGCGCTTTGGTTGTTTCCACATTTCGGGGATTGTAAACTGAGCTGTGGTAAACAGTCTAGTGTAAATGTCCTGTGGTAAAATGATGCCTAGTAATGGGATTGCAGGATCAAATGGGAGGTCTAATTTGCGTTCTTTGGGGATTCTCCCTACTTCCTTCCAGAGATGGGGAGTATTTAATCTCACAGACTAGATGCCAGAGGGGATGGGGTCTGGAAGTAGCAGTGCCCAGGCCTCAGTAAAATGGAAATACCCACTTCTGGGGTTGGTTGACTTTTACATCCAACTGGATGGATTAAAGGGATTACATCCAACTGGATGGATTAAAGGGACCAAGAAGATGATATTTCCCCCTCATTTAATCAGCGCCGAGAGTGCCCCTCACGTAGAGTGTGCTCTGGTTAGTAGTTTGGATAGCCCTGCTGGGCAGCTAACGTGTGTGTGCTGTTTCTTGGTGTGTTTTTCTTTTAGGTTTTTATTTATTGACAACATTATGTTTTGTCTGATGAATCCTTGGGGCATAGGGCTCAGCAGGCCACCATGTAGAAATCTGTGCCTATTGTTAGAGCTTTCCCACAGAGCTCCCTGTTCTGTTTGTGTGACTTTCAGGTAAACACATGCCCATTTTTATTTTTTTTTTATTTATTTTTTTTGAGACAGAGCCTCAAGCTGTCACCCTGGATAGAGTGCTATGGCATCACAGCTCACAGCAACCTCCAATTTCTGGGCTCAAGCGAGTCTCTTGCCTCTGCCTCCCAAGTTGCTGGGATCACAGGCGCCTGCCACAACGCCCGGCCAGTTTTTGGTTGCAGCTGTCATTGTTGTTTGGCGACCCGGGCTGGATTCGAACCCGCCAGCTCAGGTGTACGTGGCTGGCGCCTTAGCCCGCTGAGCCACAGGCGCCGAGCCTTATGTTTTTCTTTTTAACCAAGTTTTTGCTGTATGGATTTTTTTTAGCTTTGATTGATTGATTGAGTGCCGTGGCATCATCATAGGTCACAGCAACCTCAAACACTCAAGTGATCCTCCTATGAGTCTCCTCCTGTCCTCCATCCTGAGTAGCTGGACACCTGCCACAACACCTGGCTAATTTTTCTATTTTTTGTAGAGATGGGATCTCACTCTTGCTCAGGCTGGTCTTGAGCGTAAGCAACTCCTGAGCGTAAGCAATCCACCACACCTCAGCCTCCTAAAGTACATTTTGTTACTGTTTTTCTTACTTTATGGTCAGAGAAGATAGTCCCACCGATATTGATTCCTTGGAGTTTACTGAAGCCTAGTATGCGGTTGGCTTGTAGAAATGTTGGAAATTATCACATATTCTGTGTCTGGGTATGGTGTTCTCTGTCTGTCTACTTGCTTGAACTTGTTTAGTGTATTATTTATCTAGAAGGGCGTCTATATTTTCACTTTTTATTTTGTCTGCTTGTTCTAGTAGTTTCTGAAAAAAGTATGCTAAAATATTCAAATATATCTGATGATTTTTTTTTTTTTACTTTGTCACCCTCACAACAACCTCCACCCTTGGTATATGGGGCTGCCACCCTTGGTATATGGGGCTGGCTCCCTACTCACTGAACCTCAGGCGCTACCCCTTTATCTGATGATTTATCTCTTTTTCCTGTCATTCTGTCAGTTCTTACTTTATGTATGAGTACTTATGTATTTGAATTTGTATTGTTAGGTACATATAGTATGAAAGATCATATCTTTCCTGTTTCTTTTCTCTTTCCAGTATATAATATCCTACTTTGTCCCTTATGATTTTTTTTAAACACTTGATCTCTTTATTATCAGATGTTGAAATGGGTCCTCGTGTTGCTTCACATTTGTTTACATCATTTTTTTCTATCCTCTTTCTCCATATTTTTGTGAATTTGTATCTCACAGGCAATGTATTGCTTGTATCCAATCTGAGTGTTCTTTAATTGGTAAGTTTAACCAACCTATACTTACTGTAATGATTGTTTAATTTAATTAGGACTTATCTCTAATATCTTAATTTAATATTTTTGTCATGACTGTATTTTTTTTTTTTGAAAGAAGAGTCTCCCAATCTAGAGTGCCACGGCATCATCATAGCTCACAGTAACCTCAAACTTTTGGGCTCAAGAGATCCTCTTGCTTCAGCCTTCTGAGTTGCTGGGACTACAGGTGTGTACCACCACACCCTGCTAATTTTTTCTATTTTTTTTTTTTAGTGTAGATGGGATCTTGCTCTTGCTTAGGCTGGTCTCCAATTCCTGATCTCAAGCAATCCTCTGGCCTCAGCCTTCCCGAGTGCTAGGATTGCAGGTGTGTACCAGGGCACCCAGCTTCCATGATCTTTTTCTATATCAATGTTGCTGTTGAACAATTTAAGGTTAATCTCATTGATCTCCTTTCTCTTTCTCTCTAAATTCTTTTAGCATTTGCTTAACATTCTTAGTTTCCAGTATAATCTGCCTTGGTGTAGGTCTTTGTGTTTCCTGTTTGGTCCTCTTTTTATGTGAGGTATGTCATCTCTTTTTAATTATGGGGAAATAATTATAAATTAAAAAAAAAAAATTTTCAACCAGCCTGAGCAAGAGCAAGACCTTGTCTTTACTAAAAATAGAAAAATTAGCTGAGTGTCATGGCGGGCATCTATAGTCCCAGTTACTCGGGAAGCTGAGGCAGGAGGCTCACTTGAGCCCAGGACTTTGAGGTTGCTGTGAACTGTGACACCACAGCACTGTAACCGGTGAGCAAGACCCTGTCTCAAAGAAAAAAAAAATCCTTTTTCTTTTATGTTGGTTTTCTTCTCTTCTTTCTATTCCCTGTTTTCTGACTATCGGGACTGATGTGTTTATTTTCTGCATCTCTGGACTCTGACCTTGAACTGTTTTCTGCTGCTTTCTGAGGATGTTCCTTTTTCAGAGTTTCCACTGTGTTGCTCTGTTCTTTTTGTTTCTATCTGCTGTGTATCTCTTTTGTGTTCTTTATTTCAGCTTTTGTATTCTTTTCTTTTTTTAAATTGTTGGGGATTCATTGAGGATACAAGAAACCAGGTTACACTGATTGCATTTGTTAGATAAAGTCCCTCTTACAATTGTGTTTTGCCCTCAAAAGGTGTTGCACACACCAAGACCCCACCCCTCGCTCCTTCCCTCTCTCTGCTGTTCCTTTCCCCATCCCCCCCATTCTAACTTTTGTATTCTTAATCTTTCTCCTTAGTTTGTGTTACTAATATCTTCCTTTATTCTTTGGAGGACACTTATGCTGTAATGTTTTGGTCTGTTCTGCTAATTCTGCTTCGTGTCCTCTATTGAGGGCGTTGCCTTTCTCTTGTGGTAGTTGTATGGTAGTACCACTCCACAGGTGTCTAGTTTGAGAATTCTGCTTATCAGGGATACCAGCTTGTCCTGGCCAAGGGCTAAAGCCCAGGCTGCAAGCTGTGCCTCTGTGGGAGTTGAAGATGAGGAAGGTGTGCCCCAGGCCTCTCCGGACCACTATATGGCTCCCACTGCCAAGGGGTTTACTTTTAGGCTCTTAGGAAGCACTGGCATTGGGAGGGGTGGGCTCCCTAGGTTGTAACAGACAAGCTAGGGGGTTGGAAGGAGTGGACTCCTCACCCACACAAATATTTGGCAGCCCCCAAAATGATATTACCCCTCCACTTCCTGACTCCCTGTAGCCTGTTTTGTGAGCCAGTTTCTGTACAGAGAGGGATGGCAGTGGTCCTCCTACAGCAGTGCTGGGACAAGATGCTCGAGATAATTTGAGCTGCGAGTGCTATGCAGGAGGTCCTCTGGGAACATGGAGTGGCGCCCAATCCGGACTTTGGGTGGGACATAAGGAGACACATGGGATGTTTGGGAGCAGAGAGGGCCATCAGAAAGGGGGCTTTATGACAGAACTGGAATGCAAAGGGTGAATCTGGAGAGAGCATCAGGGAGAAGATTCCAGGACCTGCCGACTCGGCAATGGAGAGAAACTAGCCATAAAAACAGGCAAGGCTTGAACATCTCAGGGCACTGAGTCAGATCTGAAAGATCATTGTTCAGCTTGGTGTTGGCGGTCAGCCTTTGAGGATATGTGCCACTGAGGGGCTCAAATTGAGGGAGAGAGTGCCACCTAGCAGCTACCTGTCTCCATTCTGTCATCGCTTTTGACCTGATGGCCTCATTTAGCTGGCATGGCCTTGGGGCAGTGTAGGGTCCAAAATCCGAATTTGCATGCTGTTGATCCCTAACTGCTTTCAAGATTTTTGGGTTCTCCACTCTTGGAGCAGTGACCCTGCTGTTTGTGGTGGCTGCAGCAGCTGCCAGGCTGTTCTGTCCTTTCCTTTCTTTTCTTTGAGCCATTAAGCACCAACTGCTGCAGACCCATCCTTACCCGCGGCCTGCCCACCTTTGTTCGGTTTCAGGGCAGCCACTTATTTAAACTGGAGCTGCGGGCAGATGCTGCACTGTGCAGTCTGGTGTTGCTACAGCGGTCTTCAAGAAGGGGCACACTTGCCCCATCCAAAAGTATTCGTTCCTAAGTGTGTGATATATAAATACACACACACACATATCTTATTACTATTTTTTTTTTTTGTAGAGATAGAGTCTCACTTTATTTCCCTTGGTAGAGTGCTGTGGTGTCACCAACTCACAGCAATCTCCAACTCCTGGGCTTAGGCAATTCTCTTGCCTCAGCCTTCCAAGTAGCTAGGACTATAGGCTCTTGCCACAATGCCTGGCTATTTTTTTGTTGCAGTTTGGCCGGGGTGGGGTTTGAACCCTCCACCCTTGGTATTATGGGGCTTGTGCCCTACCCACTGAGCCTCAGGCGCCTCCCCCTAAGTATATTTTTTAAGAAGGAATTGTGCAAGGGTTCATTTTTCCTTCTGTGAGGTCTCTATGGAAAATAAATTTCAGGGGTGACAGATCTAGGTCAAAGAAAAATGGTTCTGTGGTTTAGAAAGGGGTGCTCTGAGCAGGGCTGGTGGCTCATGCCTGTAATCCTTGCATTCTGGGAGGTGGAGGTGGGAGGATTGCTTGAGCTCAGGAGTTCGAGACCAGCCTGAGCAAGAGGAAGACCTCGTCTCTACTAAAAATAGAAAAACCAGGCTTGGCGCCTATAGCTCAGCAGCTAGGGCACCAGCCACAAACACTGGAGCTCTGGGTTTGAACCCAGCCAGGGCCTGCCAAATAACAATGACAACTACAACCAAAAAATAGCCAGGTGTTGTGGTGGGTGCCTACAGTCCCAGCTACTTGGGAGGCTGAGGCAAGAGAATCACTTAAGCCCAAGAGTTGGAGGTTGCTGTGAGCTGTGACACCACAGCACTCTACCCAGGGTGACATAGACTCTTGTCTCAAAAAAAAAAAAAAAAGAAAGAAAAACCACCTGGGTGATGTGGCTGGTGCCTCTAGTCCTAGCTGGGCTTAAGCAAGGAGATCTCTTGAGCTTAAAAGTTTGAGGTTGCTGTGAGCTATGATGATGTCATGGCTCTACCCAGGGCAACAGAATGAGACTCTGTCTAAAAAACAATAATAACAACAACAAAAAAAAAAAAAAAAAGAAAGGGATGATATGTGCCTGTCACAGCTTCACTGAGCTCTGTGTAGACTGTGTATCCCCTTCACTAGGGTTTGTTGGTATCTATGAAATGCTGGGGAACTTGTTTCTTGAAATGGTCAGTAGAGATGTGTTTTCTTATGGACCCATGGAGCTCTACCCCTTGCCCCATCTTTCCCTTGTGCCATTTGAAAAAGATTAATACATGTTCCTAAGATCACAACTTTATATTTGAAACTATTTAATTTTTTAACCTAAATGGGATGAAAATTAATATTTGATTAAAAGCCTTTTTCAAAAACCCAGTGTATTGAACACCATTGTTATCATATTTTCTTTTTCTTTTTTTTAATTATTTTTTATTAAATCATAACTTTGTACATTGATGCATTTATGGGGTTCAGGGTACTGCTTAAATATACAATGTGTAATATTTACATTGAACTAAGTACATTATCATTTTTTTCTACCAAGATATAAATATTGGTAGTTCAGTTTTAAAAACTTTTTTGGGGGCTCGGCGCCTGTGGCTCAACGGGCTAAGGCACCAGCCATGTACACCTGAGCTGGTGGGTTCGAGTCCCGCCCTGGCCCACCAAACAACAATGACAGCTGTAACCAAAAAATGGCTGGGCATCGTGGCGGGCACCTGTAGTCCCAGCTACTTGGGAGGCAGAGGCAAGAGACTCGCTTGAGCCCAGTAATTGGAGGTTGCAATGAGCTGTGATGCCACAGCACTCCATCCAGGGTGACAGCTTGAGGCTCTGTCTCAAAAAAAAAAACAACAAAAAAAAACAAACTTTTTTTGGGGGGCGTTTATCTTCATTTGTCCCTCCTCATAATGAGTAAAAAAATATAATCAGCCTGTAGTCCCCAGCTACTCAGGAGGCTGAGGCAAGAGAATCGCCTACACCCAGGAGTTGGAGGTTGCAGTGAGCTCTGTGATGCCATGGCACTCTACCGAGGGTGATAGAGTGAGACACTGTCCCTTTAAAAAAATAAAAATAAAAACAAATATATATAGAATCAATGAAAATACAAGGATTCAAGGTTTTAAAATTGTCGTTCTGCAAAGATGGCCACAGCCCCTGCCCAGTTTTAAACTGCTAATTTACAGAGTGTGCGGCTTGGGCACAGCCACAGAGGCGGTTTTGAAAGGCAGTAACACAAAATATACAAAGAGGCTCTTCCCTTACATTCCGTAGAAGAATCCCAACTTATTTGCAAATAACAGCACTATAGGCACAAACCCCCTGATCATTTACTATATAACTTAGGACAGATGCTGTACAGATGCTTGACTAGAAATATAGCATCTAAATGGCTCTATTAGGGAAGTGATATGTACACGGACAAAGGCAGAGGAAGGGTTAAGTCACGTCAGGGGAGGTGGGAGGGGCTTGGTCGTGGAGGGGGCGTGGTCACGGAGCCCGGCCCCCTACCTTTCCTTGGTTAGGCTGCAGCTCCTGAGCCCGACTCCGGGCACGTGAGAGGGTGGAGGGTCAGCTGCAGAGGTGTGGCTAAGGCAGGGACTCTAGAAGGCACAGAAAAGGCATTTGGGACGAGCAGGGCCACGGTCCTTTGACTCTAGGACACGCGCTCAGCACTGCACTAAAAGGTCCCTGGGCAGACCAGCCTCTCCCCTTCCCCCTCAAGAAAATTCTGGGTATTTACAGGCACAGTTTTAAAAAGTTTTTAGTGATATATTTTTTTATGATGGATAGGACTTTGGAGAGTCTTAAAGCTGATCGAAATTTCCTGTAAAAGGTGAAGAGTGTGCAGGCAACTTGACCAAGCTCCGTATGGGCAGCTGAAATTCAGGAGACCAGAGAGACTAGTAGCCAGTGAGGCTGGGCAGGCTGGCAGCGGCTTGACGGTGTGGGTCCACATCGCCAAGTGAAGGGGGCTGGACTAGACCCAAAGCAGCTGGGTGGTTCTGAGCCACAGAGCTCTGGTATCTCATTTGTACTGCCACCTGCTCCCTCTGATGGCAGTGTGGGGAACAGATTGATCTGAAAATGGCCAGAGTGCAGAAGGGGCTGTGTTAGGAAGATATGGGCGGTATTAAGAGAAATGCGAAACTGAGGCTATGTTACATGGTGAATTTATATCTTCAGTATACAAATTATAACAACGTCAGGTATCTTAGCAACTTCTTTTTTTTTTTTGAGGCTGAGCCTCAAGCTGTCACCCTGGATAGAGTGCTGTGGCATCATAGCTCACAGCAACCTCTAATTCCTGGGCTCAAGCGAGTCTCTTGCCTCAGCTTCCCAAGTAGCTGGGACTACAGGTGCCCGCCATTTTCTTTGGTTGCAGCCGTCATTGTTGTTTGGCGGGCCCGGGCTGGATTCGAACCCACCAGCTCAGGTGTACATGGCTGGCGCCTTAGCCCGTTAAGCCACAGGCGCCGAGCCATTTTAGCATCTTCTAAAGGTAGATGACATTTCTCCTGTTAACATCAGAAATGTATGTAGGGCCACCATGTTTGGTGGGCCAGGTTGCTCATCCCACCGTAGTCCAAAAAAGGGATGGTGGAATCTTGACCTAGTTTTACTTGCCAAGCTGTAAACCTTGGCATGGACTGTATCCACCCAGAGGAGATTCCATTTCCTAAGTTGCACAAGGTAATATGACCATCAGCAGCCCCAATAATAGCCCCAATAGTTGTCACTGTTTCCATGCTAGGTCCCCTTTCATTGTTTGGAATAAGCCAAGAGATAGTGTCAGGAAATGAGAGAAGCCAGGTGTGGGGGCTCACACCTATACTCTTAGCACTTTGGGAAGTTGAAGATGGAGGATTGCTTGAGTTTGGGAGTCTGAGGCCAACCTAAGCAATATATAAAGACCCCTGTCTCTCTAAAAAAAAAAAAAAAAAAAATTATGCACCAAGGCCTAACTACTTGGGAGGCTGAGGTGGAGGAATCACTTGAGTCCAGGAGTTGAGGTTGCAGTGAGTTATGATGACACCATTGCACTCTAGCCCAGGCAACAGAGTGAGACTCTGTCTCACAAAACAAAACAGAAAAAAACTTTGGGGTCTAAATTCACAAGAAAAGTGATTGATGCATGGAATTATTCCCAGAGAATCCCCTTCACAGTAAGACTTTTTATGTGGTAGGAAGCTATGTCACTCTGTAGTTTTAAATGTTCATAAGTGCGTGACCCATCCCTAGCCCCATCTTAGGAACAAGGTCGTCTGAGACACTATAAGGTTCTAGCATGTGCTATATCAAAGGGGAGCTTTCCAAAAGTCCAGATTTGAGGGTACTATCCTAAGAATTCTGATCTAGAGGTGTAGGCCAGGGCCCAGGCACCTATTCTTTGGAGGCAGTGTTGCTCTGTTACCCAGGCTAGGGTACAATGGCATGATCATAGCTCACTGCAATTTCAAACTCCTGAGCTCCAGCGATCCTCCTGCCTCAGCCTCCCAAGCAGTTGAGACTACAGGTGTGTGCCACCATGCCCAGCTAATTTTTTCTATTTTATGTACAGACAGGGTCTCAATCTTGGTCCGGCTGACCTTGAACACCTGACCACACATGATCCCCCCATTTTGGCCTCCCAAAGTGTTAGAATTATAGGTGTGAACCACTGCCCCTGGCCTCAGGAACCTACATTTTTAAGAGGCACTATAGTTGATTTTGTGGCACATACTTTGTGATACCTAAGTGTTACAATTTGGGGACTGCTTGATTGCAGTGTGGTGGTATTATACATCATTCAAGGGTGAGATTCAGGATTTCAAGTAAGGTCTTTGGTCAGTAGCTTCATCAATACATGTTTGCTCGTGGTTTATTTTCACTCACATTTTGGGGTTTGTACATTATAACTAGATTGACTATCACCAGACTCAGGTCAGCCGTGTCAAAACCCCACCTCCCACCCTCACACTACCCCACTGCCCTCTGCCCCAGGTCTTTTCATTTTTATTTTTTTCTTTTCCACAGTAGTCAGAATGTATGATAGACTTGATGGGAAGATAAGGTGGTATTTTTAAGTAAGGTTAAAAAGTTTTTCTTTCTAAAGTAAACATTTATTTGTCTTGAGTTTGTGTGCTGAGTTCATTCACTTTAGTAGTACAATCGCTCTCAAACCTACAGCTGGAATGTTTGTTTCTGTTACTCATACAGTGAAATTT
This sequence comes from Arctocebus calabarensis, assembly GCA_963573935.1. Taxonomy (NCBI): domain Eukaryota; kingdom Metazoa; phylum Chordata; class Mammalia; order Primates; family Lorisidae; genus Arctocebus; species Arctocebus calabarensis. The sequence goes on along the minus strand of CAUYON010195634.1, from coordinate 56,045 downwards.
AAATGTAATATTACTTTTCTCTTTCCAAAAATGTACTCTGCTTAGAACTACTTTGGTGGAAAACTCTCGGCTCAAGGGAAAATGCCTTGGATTGAATATAATCACGAAAAAGTTTCTGGAACAGAATTCATAATTGACTTTCTGGAAGAGAAACTTGGAGTGAATTTAAACAAACACCTTGGTCCTCATGAAAGAGCCATCTCCAGAGCGGTGACCAAGATGGTGGAGGAGCACTTCTACTGGTGAGTCCCCTTTCGGTGTCCCCAACTTTTTGGAGTAAGCCCCGAGTTCTATTCCACCTTTCAGGTGCTCCTCCCACCTTTTCAGAAGTTTTCTACATTTGCAGTTTGGGATGAGAATTTGACTGATTGGGGGGTCATAGTTATGGCATGAAGTCTATGAGTATCTAGACCAGGAGTTGACAAATAATTTCTGTAGAGGACCACCTAGAAATAGGTTTTCCTGCCTGTAATTCTCTGCTGCAGTTAGTCAACTCTGCCATTTTATTGCAAAAGCCGTCGTAGGTGACATGCCAATGAACAAGCATGACAGAATTCCAGTAAAACTTGATTATAGACACAGAAACTTGAATTTCATTTAATGCAACATATTCTTCTTTCGAGTTTTAAAAAACATTTATTTTTTTGAGACAGAGCCTCAAGCTGTCACCCTGGATAGGGTGCCGTGGCCTCACAGCTCACAGCAACCTCCAATTCCTGAGCTCAAGTGAGTCTCCTGCCTCTGCCTCCCAAGTAGCTGGGACTATAGGTGTCCGCCACAGCCCCCGGCCATTTTTTGGTTGCAGCCGTCATTGTTTGGCAGGGCCCAGGCTGGATTTGAACCTGCCAGCTCAGGTGTATGTGGCTGGTGCCTTAGCCCGTTGAGCCACAGGCGCTGAGCCTTAAAAAATATTTTAAAATGGCAAAACTTATCAGTCTGTGCACTGTAATCTGCTGACCCTTAATCTAGACTAGAACTCACTGAGGTGAGGGAGATATTTCAGTTGACTTGGCTCAGGGCTCTTTACCAATACTGTACGAAGTGATGACTTAAAGTAATGTTATGACAGATCCCCAGAGGAGGGCATGGAAGAACAAGTCAGGGTAGAATTCCTAGGTGGAATAAATTCTGTAACCTTTGTAAGATTACTGTCAGTTTTCCTTAGATAATAAGAGCTTCTCTCTGTTCCCCAAGTAAAGTGTACTACTCTTTTCTGGAGTTTCTTTGCCCTAATTTTTTAACTCCTAGTCTGTATTCCCCAAGTTTGAAATGTCGCACTAGTGGCACTTATAAGTTGTCCCCTTTCAGCTCACTGTGGCCTTGAGCTGGCTGTGGCATCATGTGAGTTAAACAGATAAGGTTCTTGCTTTGCAGATTCTCTTGTCATCTGAATTTTTTTCCTTTTTCATTCATCTATTTTCTGCAATTTCTACACCTTTCTCTATGCCTCAATAGATGAAAGAAAGTTTCTTTTTGATTTCTTCAAATGTTATCTTGTTCCAGAGATTGGATTAGGAATTGTTCAGCCTACTTTTTTGGCATTAATTATTACTCCTGGGCCCGATGCTGGCCCAGTAGCTTTTATTAAACCTTCCCTGCTCCCTACGCTCCATGGGTTGATTGGAGAAGGTTCTTTCTTATCATTCCCCTATTTCATCCATTCCAGTCTCTTTCTAAATGGAAAACTTGCTGTTCTTGTCTGTCAGATTTTAAGTGATCCTCTATTTTTCTCTTTATCCTTCTGCTTTTGGTTCTTGCTCAGTTTATTTGAGGACTGACCCCAGCCTCGTGGGAGCCTAGAACTCGGGAGAGGATGGGGGTCAAGGTGCGTATCAGTGTGGGGTAACCAGACTCGGTGTTGCCAGAATAAACCTCAGTGTTTTCTTTCTAATGCTGGTGGAGAACTGCTGGCTTCCCTCTCCAAGAGTACAGGAATTGTAGTGGAGGCCAAAATACATATGCATAGCTTCTGGGAAAAGCTTAGCTTAGTTTTTGGGAAAAGCCTTGTGGGACAGAGCCTCTCTCGCCTGCCAGGCTCCGGCCCCAGCTTTCCAGTGACAGGGAAATGAGGAACCCACACAGGAGCACCCTGGCCCTCGTGCCTGTCCAAGATGCAGCCTCCAAAGCGCTACCTCTTCAGTTGCTGGGTCCATTGATGGGGAAATGGGGATCGTTTTTTCTTTTTTTTTTTTGAGACAGAGCTTCAAGCTGTCACCCTGGATATAGTGCTGTGGCATCACAACTCACAGCAACCTCCAATTCCTGGGCTCAAGCGAGTCTCCTGCCTTGGCCTCCCAAGCAGCTGGGACTACAGGCGCCCGCCACAACGCCCGGCCATGTTTTGGTTGCAGCCGTCGTTGTTGTTTGGCGGGCCCGGGCTGGATTCGAACCCGCCAGCTCAGGTGTAAGTGGCTGGCGCCTTAACCCGTTGAGCCACAGGCGCTGAGCTGAAATGGGGATCGCTTTGTCAGCTTTCTTTGGCTACAACTCTTTGCTTCTGTAGTGGTTCAGAAAATACATATTCCCGTTAGAAAGTTTTCGACCCAGCAAGATTCCCAACTGCCATTCGTCACTGCTTTTTTTCCTGGGTATACGTGCGTGCCATGTCATATGGCGTTACCCCTTGGTTGAACTTTGTCTTCTGGCCTCCTCTCCCCTTGGCTCCATTTACCAGCCCTGAGCTAATATTCCATGGGGTGGGCGGGGCCGGGTGGGGTGGGCGTGGTGTAGGGGCGGGAGGGAGAGTTGGGAGGTGGTACCCAGGGGAACAATCTTGATTTTATCCACTACAAACTTTCAAGGGCTTCACAGTTTGTTTGGATCATATGTAGATTCTTCTAAGGATAATTTTGTTTCTCTAATTCACTTTTTAGTTAGAAAAATTGGGGCAGGGTTAGCTATTAATTCTTACTTGTATCTACTCAAGGGTTAATTCAAGGAAAACCCAGTGAAAGGTAGGAGGAAAGGTCTTGATTGAAATGAAATATCCTTCAACTTCATTTCGTCCCTAGTAGCTGCAGAAGGAAGGAAAAACAAATTGTTCTCTGTTCTTAGAGTTCCCAAGCTTTTAGCCTTCTCCCTTCTAAATCCTGGAGAAAAGGCCCTTCTCTCCCCCTGGGGAGAAAATCCGTCCAAATCCCGGACACCCTTTCCTCGGGGGCCTCTCCTCCTTCCGCTCTTCTGCTTCCAGAGGCCACAGGCAATGTGCCCGTGTGGCCGCCAGGGCACGCAGGGACGTGACCATTGCATGCAGGAGAACGGGCCGGGCGCGCGCTTCCCCGAGATCGTGTCCAGTTCTGACAATCCGAGAACTCCGGGTTGTCTCTGCACTTCCAGAATAAAGGATGCGCAGTTCCCCCAGTGAGCCCACTGTGTGCAACGCAACTGATGATTCAGTTATGTGGAGTTTTCAGATGTGTTTATTTCGGCCTAAAATCTTAGGAATACCCCCGTTGTGATTTTATGAAAAATAAAGGCAATAGAAAACTTGTCATTATTGTGTGACAGCCCATAATCCTGAAACTCTGTGTTAGGCGTATTCAAATAAGCACACTCAGCTATAAACCACACTCAGTGGTTTTTCTTCCACTTGAAATCAATACAATTATGTCCCACTTGCATCATAGAAGCTATTGAAGATGATGAAGAAGACAAGTGTTTTTAAAAATCCCCATTGTGCAACTGAATGCTACGTTAATGCAATGCAGGGAAGCCTGTGTACAGGGAAGTCTGAGAAAGCTGTTCTATTACTGGAATGAAAGTGGCTTTTGGTAATAAGACACCACTACAGCTTCTTCGGTATTACATGCTGCCCCCTTGTGGACATCAGTGAGTATCTCAGGAGTCTTTCAGCTCCACAGACAGTTATTACTGAGTGTCATTGTCAGAATAGTTATAAAATTTTCACCCATAAAAATATATGCATTAGAACAGTGAATTCAAACTTGCTTTTAGGATATCCATAATTTAAAAATTTTGAGCTTGGCTTTTGGTGTAGTTCAGGAGATGTGGGGAGATGGGATGCTTTCCTCAGATGACTTAACCCAAGGATATCTTTTCTAAAAACTGGGAGACTCTGACAACTTGATTGTTATGTCCTCCTTTTCTTTCTTTTCTCCATATCTCTATAGTTTGAGATATAGTGAGGACTTCTGTTTGGAGGGGCTGATCTAAAGCTTGTGAAACTTGGTGAAATTACTGAAGCATATCACATGCTTCTGGAGCCGTAAGCAAACACGCAGAGTACAAGCAAGACAGCAGGGATGCAGCCTGTTGCTGAGAAAGGCTTCCTCCCAATGTGGAAGGCCGTGTGCTGAGACTCAGCACCAGACAGTGATTTGCCCTCGTCTATAGTTTCTTACTTATACATATCCTGCAGTGGGCCAGATATCAGGTTAAGTTGTGATGAGAAACATCTTCAGGGCTGTGCCTGTGGCTCAGTGAGTAGGGTGCCAGCCCCATATACCAAGAGTGGCGGGTTTCAACCTGGCCCTGGCCCTGGCCAAACTACAACAAAAAAATAGCCGGGTGTTGTGGCAGGAGCCTGTAGTCCCAGCTACTCGGGAGTCTGAAGCAAGAGAATCACCCTCGATAGAGTGCCATGGCATTACAGCTCACAGCATGGAGACAGAGCCTCAAGCTGTTGCCCTGAGTAGAGTGCTGTGGCATCACAGCTCACAGCAACCTCAAACTCCTGGGCTTAAGCATTTCTCTTGCCTCAGCCTCCCAAGTAGCTGGGACTACAGGTGCCCACCACAACACCCGGCTATTTTTTGGTTGTAGTTGTCAGTGTTGTTTGGCAAGCCCAGGTTGGATTTGAACCTGCCAGCTCTGGTGTATGTGGCTGGCGCCTTAGCCACTTGAGCTATAGGCGTTGAGCCAAGAGAAACATCTTCATTAAACATCAGAGGTCAGCTTTTCTTTGCCTATCTCCCTGGTCTCCTTTAAAAATGCTTGAATGGGTTTTGTTCTTCTGTTCATTTTTTTTTTAAATTTTGTATTTCTATTCTTTTTTTTTTTTTTACTTTGTTCTTCTAGTCTAAGAAAGTCTTTAACAAAAACCTCTTTGACCCCAATTTTTCAAAGAGAGATCAGATACATTTGTTGCGATAAGGAAAATGAGTATTCCAGCTTCCTGAAATAGATTCTCAAAATGGTAAATTTAATTACTTAGCCTCATCTCTTTCCCAAATTGGCTGTTCCTGTTCTTGCCAGTTAATAATTCATGATTCCTTGTGCAGTGGGCTTTTTCCCAGTGGAGAGTAAAAAGTACAGATTCCAGAACGGAGGAGTGGCCGTCCCTTTGTCTTTTATAGGCACTTCTCTTTCCATTATTCTATTTAAGTATGTGTCATTCCTTAGAAACCCCATTTAGAGGTAGCTGGCTCAAAAGCAAGGCTTTTTTTATTCAATCAATAATTCATTCTCTTTTTTGGCAATTTTTGGCCAGGGCTAGGTTTGAACCCGCCACCTCTGGCATATGGGGCCAGTGCTCTATTCCTTTGAGCCACAGGCGCCGCCCTCAATAATTCATTCTTTAAAAACAATTTTTTTTTTTTTTTTTGAGTCAAGGTCTCACTCTATTGCTCAGGCTGGAGTACAGTAGTGTCCTCTTGGCTCGTGGCAACCTCGAACTCCTGAGTTCATCAAGTTGTCCTCCTGCCTCAGCCTTCCCAGTAGCTGGGACTATAGTCACATACCACTATGTTCCCCTATGTTTTTTTTGGTAGAGACAGTCTCCCTGTGTTGCTCAAGTTCGTCTGGAACTCCTGGCCTCAAATGATCCTCCTGCCTCGGTCTTCCAATGTGCTAGGATTACAAGTGTGAGCTATTGTGCCTGGATAATTCATTCCTTAAGCAAATTTAATAGATGACTATTGGTGGCCAAACATCGTGTCATTGTCCCTAACTGGCTCCCAGATTTGGAGAGGACATTAAGCCTCCATAATAGTCAGTGCTGTCTGAAGAACTGAGGAAAGGCAGCCAGCAACTGCTGGAGAGATGAGGGGAAGGCTTCACAGGGCATGTGGTGTCACAGTGAAATCAAAGGGTAACTGGAATAATGGTGAAGGGCTGGCAAGGGTCAACTAGAGTGGTTATGAAGGGGCTGGTGCTTACAGCCAAGAAGGAGGCATCTGGAGAGTGTCCTAGCCTATTTGGGCCACCATTGCAGAGGGTCATAGTCTGCGTGGTTCGTAAAGAACGGAAGTTTATTTCTCATAGTTGTAGAGGCAGGGAAGTCCGAGAACAAGGCCCCAGTAGACATGGCGTCGGGTGAGGGCTGCTTCTTGGTACATGGAGGGCTGACTTCGCTCTGCCCTGCAGCCTCACATGGGAGAAGGGCCAAGACAGCCCCTGGAGCCTCCTTTATAAGGTTATAACCTCATTCACAAAGGCTCTGCCCTTAACGTCCACCCACCTCCCAAAGGCCCACCTTCATGCGCCATCACACTGGGAATTAGGTTCCAACATATGAATTTTGGGGTGTGGGAGGGACATGCTTAGTCTGTAGTGGGGAGGTGCACATGATTCCATGTAGCTGGTGCTTAGGGTCCACGGGTGTCAGTGCTGGGAGATGGGGCCAGAGAAGAGCCAGACTACGAGGGGTTAGACTGTGGGGCAAGGCTAGCACCCCATACCAAGAGCTATGAGGAGCTAATGTCTGAGTAGTATGACCTGCTTAGATTTTTGTTTAGGCAGCTCTCTGTGGCATTTTGGGGAAAATGGGTTTTTGAAGGGCCTTGGGGGGATGTCAGGAGACCTGCTCAGTGGCACCACTGTCCTCATGGTTGAGAAAGGGTGAAGGACTGAACTGCAGTAGTGTACATGGGGTTGGAGAAAGGTGCCAGGTGCGAGGGAGAGGGGCAGCGAAAGGTAACCATGGGGTTCTGGCTTAGGGGAGGAGGAGCAGGTTTGAAGGCAGCAGAATGATGGGTGGGAATGTTGGTTTGTGGTCCCCGAGGCCCATCCACATTGGGAACCTTCTGCCATTCCACTGATGGGGTCTTCTCCCTGCCGAGCCAGCTGGCCCAGAAGAGCTGCCTCTCCCATCCCTGCGCACTGCTCCCACAACTCTCTACCTCAAGGATCTTAAGGGCAGAGGTCCAGCCTCACTGTGGATTTGGGAGTCATCAGCTTGAAATGACGGATATGAAGTAGATTGCCCCATGAGTGTGGAGTGAGGGTCTAGGAGGAATGAAGATAGAAATCTTGGAAACATGTAAGGGGTGAGAGGAAAACCAGTGGGGCATAAGCTCAGGGGGAGTTGCAAGAAAGTGGCTCAGGGAGTCAGCTGCTGCGGAGTGCAAGAAAGACGGCATATTTGGGTGTCGCAACAAGGCTGACAGTTGTCTGGAGCAATTGTTGATTTCTGTGGAGTGGTGGGGTGGAAGAGTTTTCAGGAATCTTGGTTGTAAGAGGAGGTGGACTCCTAGTTGCAGTTAATATGGAAACCATGTAATATGGTGTCTTCCATCTGCAGGAGTGATTCGGGAATCTGTGAAGCAACTATTCTCTCTGGTGTTTCAAGTTCATGTGCATTTCACTGGGCTTAACCCTTTAAGAGCCTGCCTGGCCCTCATTTGCTTCTCTTCCCTGACATTGGTCTGTAATTTTAGACACAGGGAATGAAAGAGAGGAAGAGAAATCAAGACCAGGGAAGAGAGAAAAGAGGAGTTGACCAGTTTCTCAGGTTATGTCTGATGGTTTTAGGATTCGGAATCGGCCCTATGTTCCTCCTCCCGTGCCCTGCCTTCCGCCTGCTGCTGCGGGGGGAGAAGCTTCTACCATTCCACTGATGGGGTCCCCTCCCTGCCGAGCCAGATGGCCCAGAGGAGCTGCCTCTCCCTTCCCTGCCCCCTGCTCCCACAACTGTCCACCATGGCTGTGTTCCCTCCTACACCTGCCCTCATTTCTAACTCTGCTGAGGAAATTGGCTTCACCAGGGAGGCGCTCGGAACCTCTCTGTGGCCTCTCACACCTTGCTACACCCTCTTTCTCTCCATCTCAGAGGAAGAGATTTCCTTACTTCTCCCCACACTGGTCCTTCCATCCCGGCCTTTTCATCTTCTAACTTGCCCTTGACTGTGATTTTCCCAACACCACTCCTTACCGTAGAAACTTCCATAAGTGACCTCGTCTCCTCTCACAGCTTTAAAATTGATGCCAGCATGCCCCTGCTCACTAGTTCTCCATCTTGAGTCTAAACCTGTCTCTTGAGTTCTCAACCTTCTAGACATCTTCACGCGAGGATTCCATGGGACCTTCAAATGCCACAGGTTAACTCATCTTTCATCACCCACATCTGTTCCACCTTGTGCCATCCAGTATTGGCTAATGGTATTACTGGCTGAAACATCAGTCTAGGAGAAAACACTAAATTTCTCCTTCTACAGACCCCTTTATGCCCGTTGGTGAATAGGCTTTTTCTTCTATTTTGGTATTTCCCCTCCGCACTCCCTGTTCACCCCCTCTGCCTTTGTGCATCATCTCTTGTTGACTTTGCCATAGTCTCATAATCATCGGTCTTCACACCTGCAGTTTCTCCGCCATCCAGCCTTTCCTTTACGTTGCTACCAATCTGATTATGTTTCTTGTCTACCTCAAACTTTCCTGCAGTTAACTTTTGCTTTTGGAATAAAAGTTGACTCACTCTACATCAGGCCTGTCTGATCTGGACCTTATTCACTCTGCCAGACTCCAGTCTTCCGGGCTGCTGCGTACTCATCCTGCACCCTACCCGTGCGTGCCAGGGTTCCTGAAGCTCGCCGAGCAGCCGGTGCTGGTCATACCCAGACCTTCACCTTCACTCTGCCTTGCCTGTTGCTGCTTATCCTTCACGATCCCTTGTGTTTGTGACAAAACCTGTGTAATTTGTCCACAAAGAATTTTTTTTTCTTTGTATCAATCTATCAGCTTAGAGCCACACATTTTTTCATTTTTATGCTACAGGTGCTTTCTTATATTACTTGGTCATGCTCAAAGTTGGATAATTTAGTTCTTTCCTCAGACCACTGACTTCTGAAATAATCAGAGGTGGTGTAACCCTTTAATTGTGAATTTAGATTAGTTGCAATTAGGATCGAAGTGCTGCATTATTCTAATGAATGTGAAAATTGCCACCTTAATTATTGGAAGTGTAGGAAGAGCAGGTAGAAAAGCATTTTGTTTTCATGTTTATGTAGAACTTATAGAATAAGTGTGAGATATTTTATGTCAGAAGATCCATTGAATGCTCTGAGTGTATCCACTAATTAGTTATTACTGCGATGCACCTTTTCCTGTTTTCAGAAAAAACACTTCCTGACTCAGAACTTTATTTTGAGAGACTTATAGAAAAGACATAACACAAAGCTTTCTAACAAGATGTGCAGGCATTCTTTTTAAAATGTAATAAAGAAGCAGTATAGTTACAGTACAGAGAACGTTGAAATTAGTTATAGGACATTCAGTTAAAAATCAAGAATGCTTCAGGAATATTAGAGAAATCTGCTTTTTTCTTTTTTAAAGAGGAGAGAACCCTAAAAGAACAGCTATTTCAAATGACCAAATTTCAGGGCCATTGTTGTTTCTTTTTTTTTGCAGTTTTTGGCCAGGGCTGGGTTTGAACCCACCATCTCCAGGATATGGGGCCGGCTCCCTACTCCTTTGAGTCACAGGCACCACCCACACTCCTGTGATTTTTTTTTTTTTTTTGAAGTGACTGTGCTCCATCCCGCCCATACATTTTTATTGCTTATTATGTAGAAAAAACTTAAGTCTGTCCTCTCGTAGTTCCATTCTCTTCAGCCTTTAGTGGGAAACTCTTATCTGTATCTGCGCACACTGTTAGTCCTACAAACATTCCTGCAGTCGCCCAGGTTTAGAGAACAAAGTCAGCGAAGGCCTGGCCCTTGGGGAAAGCGGGACATGTGAGCAGCGGGTGTAGGGACACCTGTGTGCGCCACCCAGATGGGAGAAAGAATAATAAAAAAAAGATTTATCCAAGCCATGTGGCATTTGTTCTCATTTTAGCATCCTTAAAAACAAACGGAGGTGAAGAGTTGAGTTTCTGGAGGGTGAATCATTTACGTAATATTTATAATGTTTGGTCAAGATGGATAGGTATGCCTGCTCCCGAATTTTCTGTCGGAAAGGCAAAAAGATTTCTTTCTTTAAACTTTGCGTGCTGTGAAACGTGAACCGTGTGTGGAAATCAGAGAAGAGCGCTGAGCTCCCGAGCAGCAGGCCCGCACCTGCGAGGCGGTCATTGCCGGGAAAGAGGCTGCGGGCGGCGCTGCCGCCTCTGCCCGAGCCCGCACGTCCCGGGGCTGGCTCTCCCGACTCGGTAATAAAGCGGGATTCTGCTGTGACCTGAGGGCATGGGTAAGAGAAAGCAGAAGCTTGCCACGGGGAGCGGCCCGAGGGTACCAGGAGAGTGTGGTGGCATGAGCCGCTGGGTTCTTTACCGTTTCCCTCGCAGGCCCTCAAGTCCGTCGCGGCGTCTGCCGTGCAGGTTGCTCTTTGCACGCGTGAAAGCTGCGCTAGTGCCGCTTCTCGGGGAGTGACGCCGCGGAGCTGATGTGTTCCTGACGCGCAGTGTAACTTGTCTCCACACGATTCTAGGACATTAGCTTATTGCCAGTGGGTGGACAATCTCAACGAGACCCGGAAGATGCTCTCGCTCAGTGGGGGCGGTCCCTTCAGTAACCTGCTGAGGTGGGTCGTGTGCCACATCACCAAAGGCATCGTGAAGCGCGAGATGCACGGCCACGGCATCGGCCGCTTCTCGGAGGAGGAGATTTACACGCTCATGGAGAAGGACATGCGGTCGCTGGCAGGGCTCTTGGGTAAGGTCACACACCTGTTCTCTGTCCTCTGCGTCCTGACCTTTTGCATGACTGACTCATTTAAAGTTTCCTGTTGGTTGGTTTCTGTGCTTCCACCTGTAGGTGGCAACATTTAGGCAAATCCCCTAATTTCCAGGAGCACGGCGTGATTGATCTGACCGTGGTGAGTCCCGGTGGAGAGAGAAGGGAATGGGCTTGGGCATTTACCACCTGGCTGGACGTGATGCTCATGTTTCTGAATGTGCGTTAGAAAGGACAGTTATGGGCAAGGAAGCTCTCTGTTTGTAAATGGGTGAAGGTTAAATGGCTGCTTATGAACACCTCTGTGTGACTGTGTCCCCACTGACATCAAGTTGAGTTTGAGGAATGTGTTGGCAGCACTAGTTCTGATCATTTTAGTGAGTGTACAAAAATTTGTCATTTTTTTTCTTTTATTTTGAGACAGAGTCTCACTCTGTCACCCTGGGTAGAGTGCTATATCATCACAGCTCACAGCAACCTCAAATTCCTGGGCTCAAATGATCCTCCTACCTCAGCCTCCCAAGTAGCTGAGACTACAGGTATTCGCCACAATGCCCAGCTAGTTTTTCTAGTTTTAGTAGAGACAGTGTCTTGCTCTTGCTCAGGCTGGTCTCAAACTCCTGAGCTCAAGAGAGACTCCTGCTTTAGCCTCCCAGAGAGCTGAGATTACAGGTGTGAGCCAGCCTGCCAGGCTACATGTGTCATTTTATCACACACTCCACCCCCCACTTTTATTTTGTTTGGACTCTTATTCCTCTTCTTGTGACCTCTTGTTTTAACTCTGATCCTGTGTTTCTCACACACAGTGGTATAATTCTGTTTGGGAAACTCAAAGAGAAGCACAGAGCGATGTGTGCCCTGGGCTATGAGGAGGGCTGGGAGCAGAACCAGGTCCTCTTGCTCCTCTGGCTGGTGCAGGGGAGCCTGGGCTGCTGTGGTTCTGCCCTGAACAGAGCTTGATTCTTAGGCCGCAGTGGGTGGATTTCTTGAGCTCAGCAGTTCAAGACCAGCCTGAACAAGAGCCAAATACTGTCTCTACTAAAAATAGAAAAACTAGCCTGGTGTTGTGGCCAGGAATGTAGTCTCAGCTACTTGGAAGGGTGGGATAAGAGGATCACTGGAGCCCGAGAGTTTGAGGTTGCTGAAAGCTGTGATGATGCCACGGTACTTACCCAGGGCGACAGAGTGGGCTCTTATAGGCAGTAGATCAAGGGGTGGGATGTGTGCGTGTAGGAGAGCTCTCCTCTGGGGAGTGTGCCTGGGGTTGTTTTCTAACCCCTTCCTATGGTTTCATACACCTTGCTTTGTGGTTCTCACACTTTGCCCAGTCACCCTGATGCTTCTGGAAAGCAGCTTTGATAAAGCTGACCAGAGCTAAGAGTTGTTAAGAACCATCGAGGCGGTACCCCCTTGTGTGTGTGTGTGGGGGAGTGTCGAGGTTGAAGCTGGGCCTGAGTGTCTTTTCTCGCCTTCTGCTGGCCCCTATGGCTCAGGATGGGGTACGAGGCTGCAGAGCCAGGGTCTGGTGATAGTCTAGTCTAGAGAAGCTCTGTGCTTACTGATCACGACCAGGCAGCACAGACTAATAGTATCTAATGTGTCTTTGCTTTTGATTGGAATTTTATAGACCCTGGGTGGTGACACAGTAGTTACCTCATGGGAAAAGTGGATGAATAATTGGTAAATAGAGTTGGTTTGGGAGATATGATCGTACAGAGGGAGAATAATGTAAGTGCTGTTCCAGTTAGGAGGCTCAGCTGTGCACCATTTGTGGTCAATAAACACCTGCTGGATGAATGAGAAGAATGAATGAGTGTCGGGACACATTAGCAGACAGCCAAGTGTGACTGCAGGACCTGTGCATCTGGGGATACTTTCAGATCAAAAAATTTAAATTTGGGAAAGCATTTAAGGGGCAAGGTCAGAAATAGTAATGGGCTCTTGGGATGGAAACTGGAGTTTCCTCTTGGAGAATGTTCATTTCAGCCACTTCTCCATGGATAGAAACCTCAGGAGGAGAGTATACTTACGATGACTAGACCTCAGACAGAAGGGTAACTTCTTCAACTTGCTTTTTTTGTTTTGTTTCTGTTTTGAGACAGAGTCTTGCTCTGTCACTGGGGTTAGAGTGCTGTGGCATCAGCCTAGCTCACAGCAACCTCAAACTCTTGGGTTCAGGGCATCCTCCTGCATCAGCCTCCCAAATAGCTGGGACTACAGACACCAGCCACAAAGCCAGGCTAATTTTTCTATTTTGGTAGAGTTGGGGTCTGATTCTTGCTCAGGCCAACTCAAGTGATCCTTCTGCCTAGGCTTCCCAGAGTATTAGGATTACAAGGGTAAGCCACCATGCATGGCCTGAAGTTGAGTTTTATGGTTTCAAAAGATAAAAGATAACATTTTATAAAATTTCAAATGTTGAAATACTCAACTTATAATTTGCTTTCATATAGGCAAATTGAGTTGAATTCCAAACTAGTGAGACAGTTGGAAGAGAACACAGTTGTTTAGTTTTTAAACAACTAAAAAGTTAACAAGCTAATTATTTGAAGACTAATTCTCTGTACCAGGTGCTAAAGCGAGACTCTCAGGAGACAGGCAGGAATAATAACAATCTCTGTGTAGCCTTGAGAAGCTTACAATTTAACAGTGCTCAAGTTTCCAGTCTAAACAATGTCCTAGGATGTGAAAAATTTCCCATGTGATATTGGGACACCTATTGTAATCTCTCAGAAAAGGGGAGAATAGGAAAAATTCAGCAGATGAAGATAGGAAATTGTTCTTATTTCCAAAAGGGGAGAAAGAAGTAGATTTGGATAATGAAATACTCAGTTATTAAGTAGATGGTTGATTTTCCTGACCATCATTGGTTCATTGTGAATCAATCATATAAAAAAGTAACTACTGTGTCTTCTTGACTTGCTGGACTTAGATAATCTCTTGATTTATTCAAACCTCTGGATGCTATTTCTTGTGATATTGTCGTGGGCAAGGTGGCTGATGTTCTGAGGAGACCTCATGGATGCTTATGGTTCCACCAAGGATCCTTGGGTTTTCTTGTTGGAGAAAAAGGGAGACCTAGCAGTTTGGACCCTCCTCACCCTGGCTTCACCTAGAGAAGTTCCTTTTTATTTACTTATTTATTTTTCTGAGACAAAGTCTCACTCTTTTGCCTGGGCTATAATGTGGTGGCGTCATAATACAGCTCTCTGCAACCTCAAACTCTTGGTCTTAAGCGATCCTCCTATAGCAGCCTCTCATGTAGCTGGGGACTGTAGGTGCATGCCACCCCCTGGGCTAGTTTTTCTCTTTTTTTTCCTTTTTTTTGAGACACAGTGTCAAGCTGTTGCCCTGTGTAGTTATGCATGGGGTCATAACTTACTGCAACCTCAACCTCTTGGGCTTAAATGATTCTCTGGCTTCAGCTTCCCAAGTAGCTGGGATTACAGGTGCCCACCTCAATACCCGGCTGTTTTTTGTTGTCATTGTTGCTTTTAGCTGGCCTAGGCCAGGTTCCAACCTGCCAGCATTGGTGTATGTGGTCGGCGCCCTACACATTAAGCTATAGGCGCCGCCTGGACTAATTTTTCTATTATTTGTAGAGGGGTCTTGCTCTAGCTCAGGCTAGATCCTCCTTCTCGGCCTCCCAGAGTGCTAAGATTACAGGTGTGAGCTCCCACACCCAGCTGAGAAGCGCCTCTTTTTCTGTTTCTACATTGGAAATCCATTGCATTTTTTTTTTTGTTTTGAGACAGAGCCTCAAGCTGTCACCCTGGATAAAGTGCTGTGGCATCACAGCTCACAGCAATCTCCAATTCCTGGGCTCAAGCGATTCTCCTGCCTCCGCCTCCCAAGTAGCTGGGACCACAGGTGCCCGCCACAACGCCCAACCATTTTTTTGGTTGTAGCTGCCATTGTTGTTTGGCGGGCCCGGGCTGCATTCAAACCCGCCAACTCAGGTGTATGTGCCTGGCACTCTAGCCCGTTGAGCCACAGGCGCCGAGCCGAAATCCATTGCATTTTGTTTGACAGAAGTCTTCTGCTACCAAAGGGAAGAGTTTAACAATCCTCGGATTCAATGGAGGTGCAGCCTCACAGTGTCCACTAGTGGGTTAATGTCATGTAAAGAGAGCTCTCTGGGGACTTCATCACGTTCAGTACTTCTCTCAATGACTGGTTGACAACTCTAGGGGCTTAATGGTTTTTGAATGACACCAGGTAGAAAGATAACTGAAAAATTAAAACAAGAATTAGAGCTTTCAATCCTAATAAAAGGGAACATAATAGGGGTAAACGTCAAATTCTGTGTGTAGGTCCAAAAATCAAATGGCACAGATAAAGGTGGGAGAGACATATGAAAAAGACTTAAGGGCTGGGTGCCTGGAGTTCAAGAGGCTAAGGCTCCAGCCACTTACACCAGAGCTGGTGGGTTTCAATCCAGCCCGGGCTTGCCAAACAATGACAACTGCAACCAAAAAATAGCTGGGCATTGTGGCCGGCGCCTGTAGTCCCAGCTACTTGGGAGGCTGAGGCAAGAAAATTGTTTAAGCTCAGGAGTTGGAGGTTGCTGTGAGCTGTGATGCCACGGCACTGTACCCAGGGCCACAGCTTGAGGCTCTGTCTCAAAAAACAAAAAACAAAAAAAAAAAAAAGAAAAGAAAAGAAAAAGACTTAAGGGTTTTAGTTGATGTCAATCTCAGTAGTCACCGGTTTGATACACTGCTAAACCCCTCCCTGTATAAACAGAGCAGAATATCTCAGATTAACAGTTATTTCTTCAAGGAAACTTTGGAGCACTTTCCCCCAGAGTGTGTCTGGCAAGCCTGTCCCCTGATCCCAGGCACTTGGCTTTCTTTTTCAGAGATCTCCTTGTACCTTCTCGTGATGGTTTGGTTTGGGTGTCTTCTCAGCTGGGCTCTGTGCTGGGCCCGGCAGCCTCATCCTCTGTCTCCTGGGCCTGACCCAGTGCCTGCCACACCATTTGGCATCCAGCAGAGATTTGTTGAACAAAGGAGTGAAATGATCAGTTTTGGGATCCACCTTTTAAAAGAAAAATGGCCAAATTAGTGTATACCCAGAGGAGGCTAATAGGAAGGGGGTTAGTGTCCAAAAAAAAAAAAAAAAAAAAATATATATATATATATATATATATGCGTGAGGAATTTGAGGGTACTGGGCACTTGTAGTCTGGAGAAGTAAAGCTCTAAGGGCCATATACTCACTTCTTTCAAATGTTTAAAAGTGGGTAGTGACTTGGGTATTTCTGCATAGTAGGGAGAGGAGAAGAAGACAGAGGAAGACAAGGTGTGTATTTGGGGAAAAGACAATAGCTTACAACTCAGGGTAAGGCAGAACTGTAAGGCAGACTCAGGGAGAATCGGGAGGCTTTGTCTTCTGACGTGGCCTGCGTCGCTCTTCTCCAGATGAGGTTGGATGAGCAGTCGTGATAGCTGGGGGGCGGGGACGGGGTCTGTCTGTCTCCTTCTCACAGATGGTGAGACGGTGAGAAGTGGTCTCTGGGAGGTTTTCCAGTTCTAATGGTTTCAGGATTTTATGCTCGTTCTCTAGAGAAGAGCACAGTCATTTTTCCAAGTCATTAAACAAGGCAGAGGCTAAGTGAGATTCACCGGGATTCATTGGTTGGGATTCTGTTTGCTGTTTTGGGTCATGGCTTATGTTTAGGCTGCTACTTATGCCTGCCAAAGCCTCAGTACTGTAAATGATCTGTGTTTATCGTAGTCTCTCTCTCTCGTTATTAAATCTACATTTTGAAAAGGGACTCTTCCACTTTTTTTTTTAACTATTTTTTTTAATTTTTTTAATGATTTTATTTATTTTGCAGTTTTTGGCCTGGGGCTGGGTTTGAACCCGCCACCTCTGGCATATGGGTCCGGCGCCCCACTCACTGAGCCACAGGCACTGCCCTCCACTTTTTTTTTTTTTTAATTTAAAATTACTCTGGGTACATAATAGTTGCACACATTTATAGGGTATATATGATATTTTGATATAGGCATACAGTGTATATTAATAAAATCACGGTAATTGGAGTTTCCATTGCTTCAAGCATCTATCATTCTTTGTGTTAGGAACATTCCAACATTCTAATTCCAAAGTATACTGTAACTTACTTTTGACTATTGTCACTTTGCTGTGCTAGCAGATATTGTTCATTCTATCTAACTCTGTCCACCCCCTTTTATAGGCTATTTTAATGTGTATCTGATCTTCCTACTCTGTTTAATCAGATCATGCAACGGCACCCCCAGGTCATTGCCGTATCAGGCCCTCAGGCCTGGTCTGGGAGTTACTTGGAACACAGCAGCCGTGTACTTTCCAGTGAAAGTAATGGGGGAAGACTTCAGAACCGGAACGTGGAAGGGGATGAAAACGATAGGCCACATGTGTGCACACTGGCACATTTAGCAAGTGCTGAGTAACTGTAAGCAGAGATGAGAATAGGAGAATGGGGACACAGGTGTAATTATGCCTGTCAATCTAGCTAGAAAGAAAAATGCCCAGAGAAAAGAAGAAAATAATAGACACTGAAAGGAACGTTCTAGAACCTCAAAGCAGTGTTTAATAATGCAGGTTCTAAGTGTCCTCAAACTGCAGGGGCCTGTTTTGGATAGTGGCTCTCAACTCTGGCTGTTCATAGAATCACCTGGGGACGGTGAGGGTGGAGGTGTTTATTTTCAAACACAGCTGTGCAGGCCCCAGGCCAATTAATTCAGTCTCTGGGAGCAGGGAAAGGTATTTTTAAAACTCAACAGTAGGGGCGGCGCCTGTGGCTCAGCGAGTAGGGCGCCGACCCCATATACCGAGGGCTGCGGGTTCAAACCCGGCCCCGGCCGAACTGCATCAGAAAAAAAAAAAAATTAGCTGGGCGCTATGGCGGGTGCCTGTAGTCCCAGCTACTTGGGGGGCTGAGGCAAGAGAATCGCTTGAGCCCAGGAGCTGGAGGTTGCTGTAAGGTGTGACTCCACAGTACTCCACCAAGTGCGATAGAATGAGACTCTGTCTCCACAAAGGAAAAAAAAAACAAAAACTCAACAGTGATACAAATATGTCTGTAACCCAATAAAGGCAGGGGTGGAGGGGGGAAGGACCAGATAGGGAGCCACAGAAGGCGCCATGTGAGGTACTGTGCCTTGGTTTGGGTAGGTACCAAAAGGGAGAATATTGTACTCTTTTGTAAGAGAGGTGATAAAGTTCAGAATAAGTTGGGCCTACTTCCTAGTTTGGCTAGGCCCTTCGAAATGGTTTATAGCCTGGCCTGCCCTTCTTTCCATGTCAAAAACTAATCATATAGACTACAGATTTGTTTGGTGTGGGTAAATTTTAGACTGTATTTTTTTTTTTTTTTATAAATTTTTATTTATTATGTATTTATTTTTGTTGTTGTTGTTGCAGTTTTGGCCAGGGCTGGGTTCGAACCTGTCACCCGCGGTATATGGGACCCGTGCCCTACTCCCTGAGCCACAGGCACCGCCCTAGACAGTATTTTTAATAACATCCCAAGGATATGCTACTCTTACAACACCCTGGAGAGTTGTTTTTTTTTTTTTTAATGAGACAGAGTCTCACTCTTTGTCGTTCTGGGGAGAGTGCAGTGGTGTCATAGCTCACAGCAACCTCAAACTCTTGGGCTCATGCAATCCTCTTGCCTCAGCCTCCCAAGTAGCTGGGACTATAGGCGCCTACCACAATAACTGGCTATTTTTAGAGACAGGGTCTCACTCTTGCTCAGGCTGGTCTTGAACTCCTGAGGTCAGACAATCTACCTGCCTTGGCCTCCCAGAGTGCTGGGATTACAGGTATGAGCCACTGCTGCCTGGCCTAGAACTAATTATGGTACAGAGAAGAAAGCCACATGTGATTCACAGAGGCCAGAGAATAGGTCCCAGGCCACTCAACTGAAGACTGATTCTCTTCCACGCCAGTGCAACACCTGGTTGTATGTTAAAGTCTGTACAAGAATAACAGTAATCTGACCTGGGAACCATAAATTCTATTTTTAATTGTATTGATTAGATTCAGGTGAGTGCCTAAGGCTTTTGCAAGTTCATACTAGAGTCCTGTGCTCATGAATTGAAGAGAAAGTGATTTGCCCTGAAACATCTTTACATATTATTCAATAACCCTAAATTGCTGGCTGTTCTCTAATGGAGAGGGCCATTAGATGCTATACTTAGAAATCATTATCTCCTCTTTTCACTCATCCCCTCCTTTCCAGATTTCCAGAGGGCCTGACATCCTTCAAATGCCAGGAATTGTGGGACCAGGCTCCACCAGTGTTTACATTCATATGGGGCCTAGGCCTTTGAGGCCTTGAATTGTAGTTCTTTTCTATTATTATTAATTTTTTTTTTTTGGAGAGAGAGTCTCACTTTGTTGCCCTTGGTAGAGTGCTATGGTGTCATAGATCACAGCAACCTCAAACTCTTAGGCTCAAGCAATTCTGTTTGCCTCAGCCTCCCGAGTAGCTGGGACTATAGGCGCTCGCCACAACACCCAGCTATTTTAGAGACCGGGTCTTGCTGGTCTCAAGCCCATGACTTCAGGCAATCCACCTACTTCAGCCTCCAAAGTGCTAGGATTACAGGCATGAGTATGGCTTCTTTTCCATTTTCATTGTTATCTGAATTGATAAAAATCTGTTGATTATTCATAAAAACAAAAAATGACTTTTAGTAGAATAATATTAAATACTGATAAATACCCAGTTCCCAGAAATCTTTGTGGTATACTTAGCAACACAAATTGGTTGATGAAATTCTGACAGTCACTATCTTGGGGATATTCTTGCTTTTTCTTCTGAGAAAAGTAACTTTGACTTTGTGTTTAAATTTCCAGGTTCAATTTCCTGAATAATTACAATTAAAGAAAAGGAAAGGAAAATAGGCCTCACATGATAGCACCATGTAGTCAACAGGCTTTAAAAAAATCTTTGTCATGGGCAGCACCCATAGCTCAGTAGGTGTGGCGCCAGCCATATATACTGAGGCTGGTGCATTTGAACCCAGCCTGGGCCTGCTGAACAATGACAACTTCAAAAGAAAAAAAAAGCCAGACATTGTAGTGGGCACCTGTAGTTCCAGCTACTTGGGAGGCAGAAGCAAGAGAATCATGTAAGCCCAAGAGTTTGAGGTAGCTTTGAGCAGTGATGCCACAGCACTCAAGACTTTGTCTCAAAAAAAAAAAAAAAAATCTCTGTCATGGCTCAGCACCCATAATTCATTGGTTATAGCGCCAGCCACATACACTGGGGGTGGCAGGTTTGACCCCAGCCTGGGCCTGCTAAACAATGACTACAATAACAACAAAATAGCCGGGCATTGTGGTGGGCACCTGTAATCCCAGCCACTAGGGAGACTGAGGCAAGAGAATAGCTTGAGTGGAAAGATGTTGAGCACTCCCCCTCTACCTCTACCCCACAAGCCTCCAGCTTTGGAAGCACCCCCTCTTTGTTGGCTGATTTTTTGAATACATTGGAGGGAGGAGTTATAGATAAGTGATGACCTGGTATAGCCTGATACATTGGCAGTTGTTTGGTCCTTGGTCCACTTGCCAACATATTTTTATTTAATTTAAATTACTCAATTTGTATAGCAAACCAGCATTTAAAAAATTGGAAAAAAATTCCGTACCTTCCATTATTCTATCACCTAACTCAAGAAATGTTTCCTGTTTTCTTATATGTCCCATGTGCATATTTTTATGCACTTTCATTTTGGATATACACATCTCTTTGTATCCTGTTCTCCTTTTTAAAGCAAACACTAAACATTTTTCTCTTCGTTGACATATTTTAGATGTTTATCTCCTTTAATAGCTGCGTGACTTTCATTGTGTTGGAAAGTACTTATATGTGTTAACTTCTTTAAAGTTAATACGAGTTTTGTTTTTGTATCACAGACTACTCTTAAATATTTTCACCTCTGAGGAATTATTGAGATAAGCCCACAGGAGTGAAATTACTGGGCAAAAGACAGCGAACATCGTTAGGTCTGTTCCTAGGCATTATCATGGAACCTTCCAAAAGAGATGCACAGGTTACTAAGTGACCAGGAGAACGTACAGTGTCACTGAGGGCTTCCCGGTATCAGGCCACAGTACTGAACAATGAACAATGGCTTACCACTTTATTTGTTGAAACTGGGATCTTAAGGTTGCTCTGTTTCTGATTTTTTTTTTTTCTTTGAGTTTCTCTCAAGCTGTCGCCCTGGGTAGAGTGCTGTGGCATCACAGCTCACAGCAACCTCCAACTACTGGGCTAAAGCCGTTCTCTTGCCTCAGCCTCCTGAGTAGCTGGGACTACAGGCGCCCGCCACAATGCCTGGCTATTTTTTTTATTGCAATTGTCATTGTTGTTTAGCTGGCCTGGGCTGGGTTCGAACCCGCCAGCCTCAGTGCATTTGGCCGGTGCCCTAACCACTGTGCTGGGCCTGTTTTCAGATTTTTAAATCACTCATAGAATAAACATTTTTGAGTTTTCCTAATTACATTTCTTCTGTGATTTGTCCCAATCCTTTATCCATTTTCCTACTGTATCTTGAGGATTTTTTAAAAATGTAATTTAATCTATTTACATTTCACAGCTTTGTCTCTGAGTGATGTTTGAGGCAAATATTCCCTCAGACACTCATGGAGTCTTGAAGATTTATGTGGATGGGCTCTGTGACTTAAGCCCCACTGTAGGCTTGTGTGGGCCTTTGTCCCAAACCTCCAGACAAGTGCTGAGCCGGAGCCCTGTGGCGACCTCCCCACCCAGGTCTCTGCTCCATGGAGCCGCCCTCTCCCGTAGGCCTTGCCCTCACAGCCTGCCGGTGTGCTCTGCTTGGTCCCCCCAGCCTCCCTTGATCTCTACACCCCCAACACCCCTTCCCGTGTGCACTCCACTTTCACTGGCCAAGCCTGCGCTCTGTCTGGAAACTGCTCTCTCCCCAGTACTCCCCACCCTTCACCTTCCTCTCCCTCCTGTGCTCCAGTCAGCCCCATCTCCTCAGCATGCCACATTCCACCCCTCCGCTTCCTTACACCTTTGAGTATAAATTCTCTCTTCAACCCTTACCTCTTCATCGACTCCTTCTACCATGGAAGTCTCTCATCTTTAAATTCACCACCCAGTTCTGTCCTGTCTCTTGCCTCCCCTTCACGTAGAAGCTCATTTGGAACAGCTAGTCATACTCTTCCCTTACCCCCTGTTCACCCCTGGAGCCACAGGATCCTGAGCCCTGTGCCCCCCCACCCCCACCCTTGCTCTTGAAAGGGTAACTAGCACTCTACCATTGAATGGCCTTCCCTTTTTATTTTGGAAACTCCCACTGGAGGGCCAGACACTGAGGAGCCTCTCTTCTTTGCCCTGATGCTAAAGGACATGAGATTTCTCTGGCGTTTCAAGAGGCTCCCTCCCTCCGCTCTGGAGGCTCCACCTACCTCTCTGCTCCCCAGATGCCCAGCCTCCTTGTGAGCAGCCTTAGTCTCATGCTGTTTCAGGTGAGAGCTTAGAGTTTGCCACAGCTTCTAGCTGGCATCCGAGTTCCTGGGTGTAACAGTGCAAGCCACGCTCACGTCCCACCAACTCTGTTGTAAGAGCTTTTCTGGTATCAACTAATTTACTGCTAATGATGATTCTGCCCACGAGGAGATCTAGGCACAGAGAGGTAACTGGCCCAGGGACACCCAGCTAGTAAACAGTAGAGCTTGGTCGGAACCTCCAGGAAGAGCCAGAACTCACTGCGGAACACTTTAACCTTTTATATTGATGCTGCTGGGATCCCGTCCCACACACCCCATGTCCACTCTCACTTGTTTACCTCCCTTCCTGATCTCTCTCCTGGATCCCCAGTGTTTCCTAGATCTCCACTTAGATGTCTCTTAGCCACCTCCTATTGAGCATATCCCCAAACAGACCTCCCCATCCTCCACTTAGCCCCCCATGAGTGGCACCTCCAGACGTTCCCTCACTCCAGTTGGAGGCCGAGGTCATTCCGGCTTTCCAATCCCTGTGCTGCCTGGACCCTGCTTTCTTTCCCATCTCATTCTTAACCTTCAGCCCTTGTCTGCTTTATGTCAACCACTGTGGTTGTCTCTGCCTCACAAACATACCAACTTTATTCTGACCTCCAGCCATGTGTTCTAGCTGTTTCCTTGGCCGGAATTCTCTCCCACAGGTCATTGCTTGGCCGGGTCCTTTTGGACATTTATGTGTTTGTGTGAACATCGCCTCCACAGGGCAGCCTTCCCTGACCGCCCGTCTCACACAGCTGTCGGTCACCCTTTGTCACATCACCTTACCTTCATTCTCTGTGTACCACGCACCCCTGGCTGGTGTTTTCTTATTCACTGATTGATTGATTTATCATTTCTTCATGGGATGTAAACTCATGAGAGCAATGACCTTTTCTGTTCTGTTTGTCACTGTATCCCAAGCATCTAAAGCTTATAATTAAATAATATTGATAAGGGCTGACATTTATGGAGCATTTACAGTATGCTCAGGCAAATAGCAATAGAATATAGAATACATAATCATGTATAACACTCATATATAATGTGTATAATACACATATATGTATAGTATGAATATAAAATGCCTACTACATAATATATATCCTCATGCTAATGTAACAATATTTATTCCCATATGGATTTATTGAGGTTTAAATTAGGTCAAAAGTGTTAGCAAAGACATATGAAGGTCAGCTTTCTGATTATTATTATTATTATTTTGTAAGTGAGGAAACTGATGTACATAGTGGTTAGAGAACTTACTCAGGGTCACATGACTAATCAGAGGTGGGGTCAGGCTGGACCTGTGGGTCGGCTGTAGAGCCGGGCGTTCCCCAAACGCCTTAAGCTCTTGCCTCATTTCTGCCCAGTAAGCATAGGAGAGGCACTCGACATGCCTTGCTTAGAGTTTGCCACAGCTTCGTAGCTGGCATCCCAACCTCCAGTTTGGGTTTTTAATTCTGGAGTGTGTAGTCTAAAATACATACCAGAACTGTAGACTCTCAGTTCTTCTTTGGCTAAAATCCAAGCCCCTTTTCTTCACAGCCTGAATTCTACACACAAGTCCACTTTCATTTCCCACTTCTCCCCTGTCTGGGACTGTATGCCCACTGGACCGATACCTTGGTTCTCTGGATACGCTGTGCTGTTTTGCAGCTTTGTGCCTTTGCAAAGGCTGTTTCCTTCGTCTTGCTTTTCCTTTTTTTGGTTTTTTTTGAGACAGGGTTTTGCTCTGTTGCCCAGGCTAGAGTGCAATAACATGATCACATCTCATAGCAACCTCACTCTCCTGGGATCGATTGAGCTTCCTGCCTCAGCCTCCCCAGTAGCTGAGACTATAGGGACCTGTCATAACACTCAGCTTGTTTTTCTATTTTTAGTAGAGATGGGGTCTCACTCTTGCTCTGGCTGGTCTGGAACCCCTGAGCTCAAGGGAGCCAGCTGCTTCAGCCTCCGGGAGTGCTAAGATTACAGGTGTGAGCCATCACATCTGTTAGCTCTATTTTTGAATAAAAGTCATTTCTTAGGTGAGGGAGTACAATTTTTTGGTGACCTGCAGAGGTATTTTGTTACCTTGCATTTTGTTGGTTAAAGGGAGGTTTTATTGCATTAGACACCTTGAACATTTTTTGTGAGAATCTAAGGGCTTGACTTCTTATGCTACTAGGTTGGAAGGTCATCTTGCCTCCCTGGGCAGTCTGCTAGTTCAGTATGGGGCAGCCCAAAATAATTATTTTTGAACAATTAGCTCAAGCACCTAAACACAGCTTTGGTTGAGTCCCAGAGTTCTACACTCTAGAGTTCCATGACATAAAATATTAAACAAACTAATTTCGGTCTAATAGACTTAAGGGCAAGGTATTGTAAAGTATTTGCTATTTACTAAACCTGTACTGGGGCCCAGGGAATCCAGTCCTAGTTCAAGTAGAGCTCATCATCTAGTGTGATTTCTGTCTCACCTGAATTTACAGTCTAGACAAAATTGCAAGAGAACCATGTTGTCAGGGCCCTTATGTACCGAATAAACTCCTGAGATGCCAAGCTCATTCATCTGTCAGATGAGGGCTGCGTAGTGCTATTTAAACATTGGGAGATACCTGCCGTGTGCTACAATTTACGATTTAGCATAGTTGGTATACTTTTCCTTCTTGACCCATTATTAGTGAATGGGATCACGTGATTTTGTTTGTTTTATGATGAAAAATTTCTTTTTTTTTTTTTTTGCAGTTTTTTTTGGCCGGGGCTGGGTTTGAACCCGCCACCTCTGGCACATGGGGCCAGTGCCCTACTCACTGAGCCACAGGCGCCGCCCTATGATGCAAAATTTCAAAGACAGAGAAAAGTAGAACAGTACAATGAACAACGTTATAACCATCACCGAGGTGTAATAGTTATTAACATTTTGTCATATTTGCTTCATCTATTGCTTTTGGTGTGGAAGTCTCTTAAAGTGAATTACAGAAATGACTTTTATCTTCTAAATGCTTGTGAATGTAACTGTAGGCAACAAGGACGCTTTGCTCCTCTGCGGGCAGCCTCCAGGGTGGGCCACAGTGACCCTGCTCCTGCTGTGTGCCCTCTCTTGTAGTTCTCCTGAGAGTGCAGGCTGGGGATTTTGCCCCTCACAAATCGAATATGGCAGAAGCAGCGGGGTGATGCTTCCAGGATTCGGTTCACATCTTAGGCACCCTCTCTTTCTTCCTTTGCTGTCTCACTTGCGTACTCTGGCAAAAGCCAGGTCTATTATGAGCTGCTCTGCGGGGAGGTCCATGTAGCAAAGAAAGGATACCCCTGGCCAAGAGCCAGTGAGGGCCTGAGGTGTGCCAACAGCCATCTGAGTGAGTCTGGAAGGAGACCTTCCTCCAGTTGGTTCTCGAGATACTGTGTTTTGCTATGTGTTATGCCCACTTTTTTGCCCATATTTTTAAGGGAAAAGTAAGGATGCGCGCTATACATTTATACATGAGTAGTACTCTTTGTTACCAGTATATAAAATTTCTTGTACCATAAGATTTTAAAATAGACATGCTAAAATTTCTTTATAATACACAAAAGAAGTACCTAAATATAAACAAATAAAAAAAATTAAAACGAAAGATTTTTTTTTCCCTGAAAGTTTGGGCCAAAAGCATGGATATGTATTATACACTGGAACACATTAAACATGGCAAAATAGGTAAATAGGTAACTGCAGCTTTGGCTAACATCTTTTTTTTTATTTTTTCCTAATTTTAGTAGAGACAGGATCTTGTTCTTACTGAGGCTGGTCTTGAACTCCTGAGCTCAAGGGATCCTCCTGCCTCGGCCTCCCCGAATGCTAGGATTACAGGCGTGAGCCACTGTGTCTGGCTAACAGCTTGATTGCAGTTTATGAGGGACCCTGGCCAGAGGCACCCAGCTAAGGCTGCTTAGATTCTGACCCATAGAAATTGTGAGATAATAAATATTTGTTGTTTTAAAATGCTAAATTTTGGGGTGCTTTATTTATGCAGCCAGCAAGAACCAGCACTGCTATGTGTACATGCCCAATCCCATTAATCCTGATGGCGCTTCTGTCCGCTGCTGCTGAGCTGTGAGGAGTGAAGCCAGCCTGGCAGCTGAGGAGAGAGTGCTTATCCTGCCGGGGTGGGTGGCAGGCAGCCCATCTTAGTCGTCTCAAGTTGTTTAGAAAAAAGGTTTTGCGTCTTTTAGGAGTACAGTCTTATCTTGCAGTCTCTCCAAGGACTGTTATTATTACCCATTCTGATTCTAGCAGAAGTATTTTCATCTTGGCTGTGAAGAAAGTGTGAAGAAAGATTATAGAGCTTGGCACAGGAGGTTTCGTCTCTGGATTCAATGATCTTTGAGAAGGAAGTGTACACTGGGGAAAGAGTTTCATGGCCAGTCTCAACCATTTAATGTCAGGATGCGTGAACCAGAGTGTTCCGCAGGGGGATAATATGGTCTTCCACAGAGCAGGTGATAGAGACTCACTCTTGAAAAGTGGCATCACACAGAATTTTGACAAGATGGTGAACATACTGATTAGGATGTCGTTTGAGGAGGTAGAGGATCCCCATGTTTAAGTATGAAGTTAATAGCGATTTGATTTCCTCCCAGGGGATCTGTGCCTATGAAGTTAATCTGAGTAAAGCTCAGGCAGGTTCTAAACAGTTCTGCTACTTAAAGATCTTTACCAGATTTTGGTGGAGGCTTGGATATTTGAAAGTGATTGAGGATCCTGGATTCCAGCTGAGGTGAAATTTGGGATCCATTAAATCAAGAGAAATCTTTCAGCAATGTGGAGTTTGTTTGCAGAATTCAGGTTATTCTGGCCCTAATGGCCCAACACAAGCTTCACACAACCATCCAACTTTCTTAAAAGAAGGGTGGGTTCCTTATAAAAGGATCTGAACTTAAATTTTAATATCACATTGTGTTCTGTCTAATGTGCTGTTTTGTTAACCAGATCTTTATTGAATATGGAGGTAGAACAGCTGGTTCCTTTGATTGTCGGACACAGGGCAGAACCGACAGGACTGAAATTAAGGGGAAAGCTGTCCTGAATGCAGTTGAGTTGAGTGCTTGACATGCATTACCCACATAATGTGTATTCGGGAATGTGAAACTGGGGAGAAAAACTCATACAACTTTTATAGCCTACAGATTTCACCACTGTAGCTGAATGTGTGGTCAGACTCAGAAACAATGGTGTTACAGCACCATTCAAGAAGAGAGGTAAACAAGAAGGCCGATCATTGGTAAGGTGGTAACACTGATATCTGAGCTGTTGGTCCTTGGTGGTTGGCCATGCTGTGCCTTGGAGAAAGCACCTAACCTCTTTTTTTCAATTTTCCTTTAATTCTCAGTTAATTAAAGGTGACAGAGGGATAATTTTAATAGAAATATGAATGGCATCCACATTGATTTCAGTGTCATTATCTGCTTATATATCACATTAGTGGTCAAGTACAGGGAGCTCCATGTTGATGAAAATCACAATCATTTTTGATTTCTTAGACTTACAGAAAAATGAGTCATGGAAAATTTTTGACTATTTTTTTTTGAGATGAAGTCTTACTCTGTTGCCCTGGTCAGGCCATGGCATCATTATTGCAACCTCAAACTCCTGGACTCAAGTGATCCTCCTGCCTCAGTCTCCCCGGTGGCTGGGCCTACAGGCACCTGCCCTGACACCCGGCTAGTTTTTCTATTTCTAGTAGAGGCAGGAGGATCTTGCTCAGGCTGGTCTCGAACTGCTAAGTTCAAGCAATCCTCCTGCCTTGGCCACCCAGAGTGCTAGGATTATTGGCATGAGCCACCATGCCCAGCCATGACTATTCTTTTTAATTTCTCTCTTAAATTTAGACTAGATTTCTAGCACAGTCAGTCTTTTCTCTTTTGCCGCTTACAGCATTTGGAAATTTAGATAAGTTGTGGAAGTGGAGCTGACAGTGAGCAGTGGGAACTGGGGAGAGGATTAGTGAGGAGGAAGGAGATGCATTTCGGAGTTCATTTCTGTGGCCATTTCCGATGCTCTGGAGTAAACTTTCTACCCACCATCCCCTGGTGATATATGTGAAAGCAAGTGATCAATTTTTACTTAGAAGTGTGCTAGTAGAGAGAGGAATGGCGCTGTGGTAGAATCAGTATAGCTATGCTTTTTTTTTTGTGATTCCAGAGGTAAGGACTGGGATCAGTGGTGGAAGTTCCTAAGGAGACATCTAACTACAGAATAGTCTGCCCTGCCCAAGAAATTATGAGAGAGAAGTATTTAGTGGAGTTGGGGTTGGGGTTGGTTGTAGAGGATGGGCAGAAAGTGGGAAAAGGGAGTTTACACTGGGAGAGAGATTGGGCTGGTTCTGTCCACAGGAAGTTATTTGTGTTGCTCGTTGGTGATGAATATAAAATAATTTCTATGTTAGAATGTCGCCTTCTAGTTTGCAAAATGCTTTGTCACATTATTGTATCGTTTAATCCCCATGATAGCTCTCCATGCTAGGAATGGACGGAGATCAAGTGTAATTAAGGCTGTCATAACCTTAACTGATTATTTCTGTTGTGGCAGGCACTAGATCAGCAGTTCCTTGTGACCCACAGGAGCTGTATTAAAGGGTTGCAGCCTTAGGAAGGTTGAGAACCACTGCACTAAAAGTAAAAATAAAATAAAAAAAGTAAAATAGAGGTTTACTTGTCTTCAAGGTGCTTAAAATTATTTGAAGAGATAGGACATGCACATAAAAAAGACTACAGGATGGCTGTGTGAAGTACCTACTAAGTGATTTAGATCAGCGGCTCTCAAAGTGTGGTCCCTGGAGTGGCAGTAGCAGCATTAGGTGGGATCTTGTTAGAAATGCACATTCTTGAGCCCTGCTCCATACCTACTGTAGGAGAAACTCCTGGGGTGGGAGCTTGAATCAGTGTTTCTAAATAGCCTTCCAGGTGATTATGATGCATGCTCAAGTTTAAGACCAATGATATCCTCTAGTCTAGCCCAATAGTTCTCAAACTTTAATGTGCAAAATGTGACACTTTAATGTGTCACCTGGAACAGCACTATTCAAATTGTGCTTCAAGAGCGCAGGCTCCCTAGGAGATTTCTATGCCTCTAAAGTTTTAGAAACACTGACCCAAAAGCTTGTTAAACATGGATTCTCTGGTCCCATTCCCAAGCATTCTGATTTAGTTGATGGGACCTTAGAATCTGTGTTTCCAACCAACTCTCAGCAGCTTCTGGTGATGCCAGACTATTCTTTGGGTAGCCCTGCTCTGTGCAGTATGTGCCTCATGGATTTAGCAGAGGAGCAGGCAATGAGAGGTCCCAGTAGACTGGAACGGTGTAGGGCGGCTTCATGGGATGGAGGAGGTACTTGATCTGAGTCTTTTTTTTTTTTTTTTTGAGACAGAGTCTCACTTTATCATCCTCAGTAGAGTGCTGTGGTGTCACAGCTCACAGCAACCTCCAACTCCTGGGCTTAGGTGATTCTCTTGTCTCAGCCTCCAAAGTATCTGGGACTATAGGTGCCCACCACAATGCCTGGCTGTTTTTTTTTTTGTTGCAGTTTGGCCAGGGCTGGGTTTGAACCCGCCACCCTCAGCATATGGGGCTGGTGCCCTACCCCTTGAGCCACAGGTGCTGCACTTGATCTGAGTCTTAAGGGAAAGGCTAGGCTTAGATAAATGGAGGTTATTTGGGGCAGAGAAGACAGGATGGGCACCCACGTGTTAGGCTGCAGGAGACATTCCTAGGAGGTAGACCTCAGCTTGTCCTGCCTGGGTCTGGCCAGTGTTGCACCCGACGTGTTGGTTCTCCCGTACTCTGCCGGAGAAGGAGGCTCAGAGCCAGGTAGCAGGCAGAGAGCTCGGGGTTGTGAGCTCCTCCTTAGTTGTGCTGTGTACGGTCCCACCCTCCACGCGGACTCTCAGAGCCGCCTGGCTCTTTGCTCTTCCTTCCTGTCCCCTCGGTTCTCTTGCTTGTCAAGTTCAGCTTGCGTCACCTCTGCAGTGTGCCTGTTCCCTCATTGTGGCCTGAGTCTTGGGCTCGGGTTCTGACCGTTCTTCCAGACTCAGTACTGATTTCACTCTGCCTGGAGGGCTGGGTGGCTTTGCTGTCCGTCACTTACCCACCTCTCCTCTCCCAGCCATCAACTCAACAGGACTGGGGAGACAGGAGTGGGTGTGGAGATGAGGGCTGTAGCCTGCTTGCTCAGTCATCTTCCACATGATTTTGTCTTCCCTGGGTCCTGTTGTCTCCTGGTCAGCCCACTGCTACTTCCTGTGACACAAGTGGAAGGCAAGGTGAGAAGGATGACAGGTCAGACTTGGAGGTCAGAATAAGCAGCACTGGGTTAATGAGGTCACTGAGAGTTTTTACCAAAGGTCTATATTCAAGTCAACTCACAGTGAGCTCAAGTCCAGGGTGCAGAGAGCAGATCTCCATCAAGATCATTTAACGTTCTTGTTATTCATGATTGTACTCAGTCCTCCTTGGCGCTGTAATAGTTTCTGTATCTACAATATTGCCTTCCTCAGAGAGAGGAATTGCCTGATCCACCCAGGAGAGGTCCTACCAGCTGTGGGCTCTCCTTTTCCTGACCCACGTGAGCCTTCCCATCGGCCGCCTGGTCACTGTCCTTGTGTTTCCTTGCTGGTTTCTGTTTTCTGATGACCACTTGAAGACCCAGCCATGGAAGTCTGTCCAATCTCCCCGGGCACCTGGCTGCTATCGGGACCTGGACTCACCCTCACAGTCAGGAGGGCTCTGTGCCCTTGGGGAGGTGGCCCCTGGTGGAGCATACTTTAGGAAGTCTGATGTACCCTGGCTCCCTCCATGCCTAGGGCTTTGATGTTTCCAGCCTTCATTTGCCTCACCAATGGTTCAAGTCCACATCCCCAGCCTGGATGCTAGCAGGGAGAGTTACAGGTCCTCAGATATCCCTCAGCAGCATCAGTCCACCAGTGCACCCACGCCTGCTCCTCAGCGCCTTTCAGAAGTGCCCTTAGTATTTTGTTTTTGCTAAAACCCTCTGTTTGCGAGATCTGGGGCCACTTGATGAACTGAGAGCGTGTGGACTGCAGCCTTTTGCTCAGCCTCTTTGTCTTTAAGCAGAGGCAAATCTAATTCTGTTTCCCTTTTTAAAATGTTTTCTGCCCAGTCCCTAAAGGCCAATGCTGGAACAATTTGAGCAACAAAACAAGTAATGAGAATATTGGATTATAAACTCTAGAATAAAATAAATACCTATTAGTGCATACTTACATAAATAAGTAATTGAACACATTAGTAAATGGGAAAGAAGAGACAGTAGTGTTCTAATCAATACATGTGGAAGGAGTGAGAGGAATTGAAAGTCACGGTTGAGCAAACACCACAATAATCATTGCTTTCGATAACATCCACTGATGGATGCTAGTTAGTGGGCCGAAGTTTGAGGAGAAACAGGATATTTTTATAGTATTGAAGCTTCTTTCCCAGATTATTAATTGCAAAGGGGAAAAATAATAACATTTTTTTGTGACAAAACCTGCCAGCCAACCACCCTTACTACATGATCAAGGTTAATATTGCCAATGATAAAACATAAGAACACTGAGAAAATGTCTTTATTGGTCAGTATTCCTCAGGGAAAGAGAACCAGTAAGACATGCAGAGATTTATTATAAGGAAATGGAGGAAATCATACAGTTATGAAGGATGACAAATTCAAAGATACTCAGGGTGAATCGGCAAGCTGGAGACTGGGAGTTTTAGTCTGATACCTAAAGGCCTTCGAATCAGGAGAACTGACAGTCTGAAGGCTGGCAGGCTTGAGACCCAGGGAGAGAGTATTTCCGTTTGAGTCCTAAGGCAGGAAAAAGCCAACATCCTGATTTGAAAGAAGGCAGTCACGCAGGAGGGATTTTCTTACTCAGGAGGGGCTTAGCCTTTTTGTTTTATTTAGGTCTTCCATTGATTGGATGAGGCCAATCTTGCTTTACTTTCTTCCACTGATTGGATAAGGCCAATCTTTGCTTTACTCTCTCTACCAATTCAAATGCCAATTTCATCCAGAAACACCTTCACAGACACACCAATATTGTTTGAACAACTGTCAGGGTATCCTATGGCCCAGTCAAAATTAACCATCCAGGAAAGATACATTGCCAAAATATACAACCTAATTATTAGAAAACCTTAAACAGGTCACAGTTGATAGACATTTTAAAAAATAACTGACCAGTTTTCTTTATAAGTGTCAATGTTATAAATACAAAGAAAGACTAAGAAACTTTCACAGGTTGGAGAAATTTCATGGACTAAGGAGACAGGACAATTAAATGCAGCATGAAGTCCTGGAACAAAAAAGACATGAGTTGAAAAACTAATAAAATTTGTATAAAGTCTGTAGTGCATTTAATAGTATTATAGTAATGGTTAATTTCTTAGTTTTAATAAATGTACTTTGGTTATATAAGAAGTTAATATTATTGGAAGCTGGTTGAAGAGTGTACAGGAAGTGTGCTATTTTTGCAACTTTTCTGTAAGTCTAAAATTATTTCAGAACAAAAGCTTTAAAAAGCTTTTTGCCCGCAGGTACTCTGAGAACTTTGTAATGACAGAGCATATTTTTATGGTCTTTAAATTTATAATTGTCAGGCAGCACCTGTGGCTCAGTGGGTAGGGTGCCAGCCCCATATACAGAGGGTGGCAGGTTCAAACCCCACCCTGAACAAACTGCAACAAAAAATGGCCGGGCGTTGTGGCGGGCGCCTGTAGTCCCAGCTACTTGGGAGGCTGAGGTGAGAGAATCACCTAAGCCCAGGAGCTGGAGGTTGCTGTGAGCTGTGTGACGCCACGGCACTCTACTGAGGGTGATAAAGTGAGACTCTGTCTCTACAAAGAAAAAAAAATTGTCTTTGATGTATGTATACATATAAATTCATATCTGCCACTCATTGTTTTCCAGATACTAAATTCTATTCATATTTTCTCACACTTTTTTTTTTTTTTTTTGAGCTGTCACCCTGGATAGAGTGCAGTGACATCACAGCTCACAGTAACCCCCAATTCCTGGGCTCAAGCAAATCTCCTGCCTCTGCCTCCTAAGTAGCTGGGACTGCAGGCGTCCACCACAACGCCCGGTCATTTTTTGGTTGCAGCCATCATTGTTTGGCAGACCCGGGCTGGATTTGAACCCACTGGCTCAGGTGTATGTGACTGGTGCCTTAGCCTGTTGAGCCACAGGCACTGAGCCTCTTACAAGCACTTTTAAAAACCCTCTGAGTTCTGTTTTTTTTCCCCCTTCTGCGTTCTGTGTTCCTCCCTGACCAAAGCATACTTCTGGACTTTCACAGCTCCGCCTTCCTCCTGCTGTTTCATGAGGTCTTTAGCTCTGAGATGGAGATCCATGTGGGATATTATGAAGATAGTGTACTGGCCAGCAGTCAGGGGACCTGGTGACGGCATTCTCAGTCTGGCTCTGTTACTGACTCACTCAGAGTCCTTCTAGTTTTAATGTTCTGAGACCAAATGGCAAATTTGACTAAACTCTACATGCACTAGTTGATGTCTGAATTCCAATGATTATAGTATATATATGTATGTACATATATGTAATCTTAAAGTATATATATATATATTATAGGTTTTCCAGACTATTTATGTTTTCCAGACTTTTTATCTGTGTGTATTTTTTTCATCATGTCCCCTAAGACTTTGGATTCTACGACAGACTTCACAGTTTACAGACTTTACTCTGGCATTACCCTTAAGGTCCTTCAAGGAAGCAACATTTTCTTTCTTCCGTTTATTTATGGTTGTGTTTTCAGTAAGCCATTGTTGCTTTTGTTTGTGATTCTTTTTTCTTCTCTCTCGAGCTATGCATAGCTTTTCTCACAATGCCGCTAAAGCCCCCTCGTGGCATCTGCTCGGTGGGCCATCCTGAGTTGGACCTTGAATGAGGAGACCTGTGGCCCCATCCCGCAGGGAGAACTGTTTGGCCATCAGCTGATACACCCATCCTGTGGCCCAGGAGCTGAGGGGCAGGATCCCTCCCCTCTGCCTACCTGTGTGGAGGAGGCATGGAAGTAACTGACACTCGTGAGAACAAATGGCATCTAGTTTTTCTTTATTATTTTTGCCTACTTAGTATTTAATCCCTGTTTTCCCAGTATTTTGGTAATAGGCTTAGATCCTGGGGAAAGACTCAAATAATGGAGAAGTTGGTTTACAGTGGAACGTCTAAGGTTCTAATGTGGATACCTGGGCAGTCTGGTGAGATTGGGCCTATCGTACTAAGCACAGTCCCTGTGGGATACATGGTAGTAGTGATTATTTTTTTAATCCCTTCCAGCTTCATTTGTGCTGAATAGGTTTGTTAGCTCATGTTCCTACCTCTAATTATTTCTCCTACTATCTTACCTATGTGTGGTCACCAGACAGTTAATGTCCTCAGCTTGTCACTCAAGAGTGGTGAAATGGGTAGATATCCCTAGAGTGCAGGATCTAGAACTGGGCCAGGCATGTAGTCAACATGATGTCAGAGGTGTTAAATAAAAGTAAGAAGTGGCCCTCACTTTCACAGAGCTAACCATTTAG
Source organism: Arctocebus calabarensis (assembly GCA_963573935.1). Taxonomy (NCBI): domain Eukaryota; kingdom Metazoa; phylum Chordata; class Mammalia; order Primates; family Lorisidae; genus Arctocebus; species Arctocebus calabarensis. The sequence goes on along the minus strand of CAUYON010195634.1, from coordinate 21,128 downwards.
CTGGAAAAATAAAATGCACAAAGAAAAAACAAACTTCTCAAGAGACCTGAAAGAGAAGGATGTATCTGCTGTGTGGTCTGCTCAAGTCGCCCCAGTTATTCTTCCCATTTTGCAGCTCAGAAAGTTGAGGCTAATAGGCATTAAATGCCTTAATGTCCTAGAAGGTTGCATGTGCCAAAGTTGGATTTGAACTCAAGGCTGTATGAACTGAAAGCTCTTGTTGCTACCAAAAAGCTTTGCAAGGAGGCTAGAGCTTGACCTTGAAGGATGGATAGAATTGATCAGAACAGAGTGTTGTGAGGAGCACATATAGGTTGTGAGGGCAGGGCAGGGGGCACAGCATGAGGAAAGGGAAAGCATAAAGCGTGAGTGTGCGGGGGAGTGGGAGTGTCCCCAGGCTTACTAGAGTAAGGGAAGATGATGGATAAAGCTGGAACATGGGTTGGAGGCAGCATATAATGGGCCTTGAATTACAAGTTAAGTTTGGACTTTCTTTCCCGAGTCCTTGAAAGTGTTTGTGAAAGGGAAGTGACTTGGGTGGCCGGATGCAGTGGCTCACACCTGTAATCCTAACACTCTGAGAGGCTGAGATGGGAGGATTGCTTGAACTCAGGAGTTCAAGACCAGCCTGAAGAAGAGTGAGACCGTGTTTCTACCAAAAATAGAAAAATTAGCCAGGCATTGTTGTGGGCACCTGGATTCACAGCTACTCAGGAGTCTGAGGCAGGAGGATCACTTGAACCCAGGAGTTTGAGGTTGCTATGAGCTAGGCTTGATGCCATGGCACTCTAGCCTGGGTGATAGAGTGAGCCTTTGTCTTCAAAAAAAAAAAAAAAAGAGTGACTTGGAGGATTGAAGTTGAGATGGGAGAATATGGGATGAACTGGAGAAAGGGAAGGGCTATTATGAGAGCTGATGTGCATAGTATAATTTCATCCTCATAGTACCTTTAAGGAACAGACGTGTAATATCATCCCCATTTTCCAGACGGGAAAACTGAGGTTTGAAGAGGTTAAGTCGTGACTAGGTTGTCAAAGTGAGTAATAGGAGCCAGATTGTGAACTAGGGGATCCAACTCCAGCTGAGCTGCCTGTCTGTGCTTGACAGAAGCCCAGAGATGAGGTGCAGTCATTGTAATGGGTTGGTTGTAATAGTCCAGGTGGAGGTGGAGAGACGTGAGCAGTAGAGTGCAACAGCCTCGCGTGGGAGCCTGAAGCCAGTGCTGGCTCTGTGACCTTGTGGCTTCTGTTCACTTGGTGTTTCCTGAGGGTTCTCAGTGCAGAGGGCCTTGCTGGGACCTTGGGGGCGGAAAACCTCATCCCCTAGCTTTTGGGAACTTCAGCTTCTGCTTTGAATTTTAAGTGCTGAAGTTGGCTTTGTTTGTTCTGGGCTGCTTTTGAGATAGTTTAGAAAACTTGTGTTCTCAAGCCTCACAAGCTTTACTCACTACAGCTGGAGACAAGGCGGTTTCTCCGGAGGTCTGTAGTGACTGGTTCTCCCTTTTTCCCATGAACACCCTTCTACATCTCCTTATTTTGAAGTTTCCTGCTTTGCTGTCCTATAGATTAATGTATCACCGAGTTGCTTAATTCATTTTACTTTTGTTCTAATTATTTTTTTTTTAGAAAAAGGGTATCCAGTTATGTTGACTCTGCTAAGGTTTTTGGTTCACAGTTGAAGAGTGTGTGATGAGAATGTGCTGAATGCCATCGTGATCGAGTGGAGCAGCGTGGCCAGCCCAGTGACTTCTCTGCTCTGTCCACCGCAGGTGATAAGAAGTACATCATGGGGCCCAAACTTTCCACTCTGGACGCCACCGTCTTTGGACACTTGGCACAGGCAATGTGGACCTTACCAGGGACAAGACCCGAGCGGCTGATCAAAGGCAAGCCCTGCAAACTTCTTCAGGTTTGGGGAGTTGTTGGGGTTGTGTGGGTAGGGCAGTGCAGTGGAGAATCTAGACCAGTGCCTTGAGCTTAGCTGTGCTTTACGGAGACACCCAGGCTGTGGTGTCTGAGGCCACGGTCAGTTCTCTGTACTCAGGACATGCAGAGGACGGACTGGTTTCTCACCAGCTGTCTTGCCCAGACTACGTCTGCTCTTAGCATGGCCAACACAGGTGGTGTCATGTTTACACGAGGACTTTCCTTCCATTTCCTTGCATAGTGGGACTTAGGACTTGCTGACAAAGGCTGGAATTCCACCTGGCGCCCGTGTTCTTCCTTCATTTCTCTGGGCACTGGTGTGCCCAGTGCTGCGGCAGCCTGGGGTGCGGCTGGTGAAGTCTCTCCGCATTCCACGTGCTTAGTCTGAGTCTGAACTGGTTTTAGTATTTCACGTGTGGGTGTAAGTACCCGTGTCCTGTGTCATTCGAGTTCCAACCACTCCCTCCTCCTATTTTAGCGGGGTGGCTGTACGTCTCACACTGAGAGTAGAAGAGATGGAAAGTTCAGGATTGTGGGAAAATGAAGAAAGTATCAACAGATACTTTGTGAGTCTAGTGCGATCCAAAACATTATTATCAATGTGTTTATGTTTTCATTTTGACCAAAGGAACACAACCTTAATAATGCTTGTATGTATGACCTTGGCTGGAAGGCCCGTGCAAATTGCAAGAGACAGGATGGGGAAAAGTACTAAGTGGGGATAAATGGGACCAGAGTTAGGGGACAAACATACAGGTGTGGGGTGGGGGCGGGGGGTATCTCAGAGAAAATTCTTGCTTTTCCCAGGTGTGTCTATATGATATAAAAGTCATGATGGGTTCATAATACATACAGTTGTATATGTATAGGGTGCATGTGATGTTTTGATATGGCATACAATGTGAATTAATCAAATCAGGGTCATTACGATATCGTTGCCCTCAGGCATTTATCATTTCTTTGTGTTAGGAACATTCCAGTTCCATTCTTTGATTTATTTTAAAGTATATCCTAACTTTGAGAGCACTTTGTTGTGCTCTCAAATATTGTTTAGTCTCTTTGATTTATTTTAAAGTATATCCTAAGTTATTATAGTCACTTTGTTGTGCTCTCAAATATTGTTTAGTCTGAATAATCATCTAAGTAGATTTTTGTACCCATTAACTTTCCCCAGTTTTTCCTCCTCCCTTCCTACCCTTCCCAGCCTCTGGCAACTGTCCTTCTACTCTCTTCCTCCAGGACATCAGTTGTTTTAATATTTAGCTGTTACGTATGAGTGAGAACATGTGAGATTTGTCTGTTCTTGGCTTGTTTCGCTTAATATAATGTTTTTTTTGCAGTTTTGGTCAGGGCCCAGCTTGAACCCACCACCCCTGGCATATGGGGCCGGCACCCTGCTCCTTGAGCCACAGGCACCGCCCAACATAAAGTTTTCTAGTTCCACCCATGTTGTTGCAAATGGAAGGACTTCATTCTGTTTTGCAGCTATATAATTTTCCGTGGTGAATTTGTACCACAATTTCTTTGTCCATTCATCCACTGGTGGACATTTAGATTGATTCTCACTCTTGGCTATTGTGAATAGTGCTGCAGTAAACATGGGGTTCAGGTACCTTTTCAATATACTGATTTCTCCTCCTTTGGATACATACCCAGCAGTGGGTGGGTATATACCCCATATGCTGCTCATATGGTAGTTCTGTTTTCAGTTTTTTGAGGAACTTCCATGCTATTCATTCCCACCAATAGTGTATGAGGGTTCCCCTTGAGGAGTAAAGTAATGTTGGCAACAGAGCAGAGGATGATAGCTCACCTTGGGCTGATGTGCAGGGGACCAGATCTTGGTGCGCATGTGTGTGTGTGCGGAGGGGTGAGATGGTGGGAGGACTTAACACTGGTTTGACTTAGGAGTTTTCAACTTTAACGTGTTGCAAAGCAGTACTCATTCAGAAGAAACCATACTTTAAATTTGGAATTTTTTTTTTTGTGTGTGGAGACAGAGTCTCACTTTTATCACCCGTGGTGGAGTGCCATGGCATCACACAGCTCACAGCAAACTCCAATTCCTGGGCTTAGGCGATTTTCTTGTCTCAGCCTCCCGAGTAGCTGGGACTACAGGTGCCCACCACCACACTTGGCTAATTTTTGTATTTTTGGTAGAGACAGGGTCTTGCTATTATTGCCAGTCTGATCTTGAACTCCTTGACCTCAAGACATCCTCCTGCCTTGGCCTCCCAAACAGCTAGAAGTACAGGTATGAGCCACTGTGCCTGGCCACTTCCAAATGTCTAACATGCAACCACGCTCTCCTATTGTCATTTGGGTCAGCCCCTTTTCCTGCTTTTGCTCTTCTCTGAGGGAGAGACTTTCCGAAGAAGAAACAAGAGAAGGGATAAGTGGAAACAACCTCAACCAGAGTGTGAGTGGCTTGAATCCGTTTTCTGCCTTTGCTTTGGAACAGAGTGTTTGTTGCCTTGCCCTGTGTGAGTGTGTGTGGATGAGAATTAGTTTTTTGGTCCTAGATATTATTTGCAAAGCCACATAACTACTTCGGCAGCTATCTAGAATAGTAAGACATTCTCAATTTAGGTGAGTAGGCGGGCAGATGTTTGAATGTTTAGGACAGACTTTGAATATATATGTGTGTGTATATCTAGATATAGATATAAATATGAAATATGACTTGCTTACTAGAAAATAATTAAAAATGTAGAGAAGTTTTAAAATCATACAAAAATAACTTGCCACCCTACTATCTAGAGAGAAATACTGTTAATATTGTGTCTGTAGCCTCATCTTTTGTCAAGTACAAGTGTGCTTATGTTTTTTAAGTGGTACCATAATGTTAATATAGTTATAACGAATTTTGGGGGGTATTTCCCTTGAAACATTCTTCAAAACGGTATTTTTATTAGTTCTATAATACCTAATAGCTACATTGTAATTTATTCAGTTAATCATTTTCTGGACTTGTGGGTTTATTTAAATAACTTTTACTAATATTCTAAAGTGAATATTGTTATAAATATATTCTCTTGCTCATGTCTGGTTATTTCCTTAGGCCGAATGCCTAGTTAGGTAATTATTCTCTCAAAGGGTATAAGCTTTTTGGTCTACATAGCTGCATTGCTTTCTAGAAAGATTATAGTAATTTTCATTCTCATGAACAAAGTTTGAGAACACCTCTTATTTTCTGTTCCTTAAGTAAGGTTGAATATAATGTATTTTGAATTTTTTGCCATTTTTATAGTAAAAAAATCTCAGTTTTATTATCAGCAACATTCTTAGCGTGGAGTCAGATTTGGTATTTTAAACAGAGTGTCCTCTTTAGAGAATTGCATGTGGATTGGGGTGCGCCTTAAAACTGATGTGGAGGACGTAAGAAGGCTGAGAAAAGTGAAATTCAAGCAAGGAAGGGTGGAGAGCTCTGCGGCACACCTGCCGACCCTCCACAGCCACACGGACACCCGAATGCCAGTGTTTGAATGAGTAGGAAATCCAGCCTTCCGTGTTGTATGAAAAGCCTCTTTCAGCATCTTTCACCAATTGTTCATTGAACATGGTACTTTTTTGCTTATTATTTGGTACCTTAAGGAGTGGGTGAAATGCTGGATCTCCTTGAAAAAGAAGTAAATATCTCCTCACCCCTGCATGCTTACTGTCCTCCATTTGGAAGGAAGCGTTCTTGAGGAAGTTGTTGTAGGGAAATTCGGATTTCAGGAAACAGCTGGATCGAATGACCTTTGCGGGACTTTGTACTTTGGAGTCTGTGAATTAGCGTTTTCCAGCTTCAAGGATGTAAAGGGTCCCCCCATTACAGTCGTCAAATATGTTAGGAACTTTCCTGGCGCTCAGAGTGAGAATCATACTGCTGGGCCCAGGAGCCAACACCGAGGAGCCTTCCTGAAGACGTGCTCAGCGTGCTATGTGCCCGCATGACAGATGCTGGAGGGAGCTGCTGGGGCATCCAGCACGGGGCTGGAGCAGGGAGGCGCTGAGCAAATACCTGCAGAGCGTGGAGCGTATTTGGACGTCGGCCCTATGTTGTCTAAATATTGGCTGGTTCGTGACCAAGGGCTGGCAGGTGGTGCTGGAGGCGCTGGCAGGGCTCTCCCTCACTCCCCTTCCTGCCGTGGGTGATTGGCAACCGGGACAAACTTAGTCCTGCATTCTGCGTCTGGCTGATAATGTTTTCAGTGTCACATTGCACAGAATGCTTTTGATTATTAGAGAAATTAGAGTGATACAGGAAAATAAGACTAGTCACTTTTTTAGAGGAGTATGGAAGATATTTCTGTCTCTAAGAAGAGTTCCGTTTATTCTGTCTGGGATTGTTCTCTGGGTAGAGGGGCATTTAGTGTTCTGATAAATATTCTCTCAAGTTGTTGGAGAACATCACTCTGCTTATTACTAATTTATTTTACTGAATTTTTTTTTTTTTTTTGTAGAGACAGAGTCTCAATTTATCGCCTTTGGTAGAGTGCTGTGGCATCACAGCTCACAGCAACCTCTAACTCCTGGGCTTAGATGATTCTCTTGACTCAGCTTCCCAAGTAGCTGGGACTATAGGCGCCCGGCGCAACACCTGACTATTTTTTTTTTGAGACAGAACCTTAAGCTGTCACCCAGATAGAGTGCAGTGGCATCGCAGCTCACAGCAACCCCCAATTCCTGGGCTCAAGTGAGTCTCTTTCCTCCACCTCCCAAGTAGCTGGGACTACAGGCGCCCGCCACAACCCTCGGCCATCTTTTGGTTGCAGCCATCATTGTTGTTTGGTGGGCCCGGGCTGGATTCGAACTCACCAGCTCAGGTGTACGTGGCTGGCACCTTAGCCCGCTGAGCCACAGGCGCCGAGCCACCTGGCTGTTTTTTGTTGCAGTTTGGCCGGGGCCAGGTTCAAACCTGCCAACCTCTGTATATGGGTCCGGCACCCTACCCACCGAGCCACAGGTGCCATCCTATTTCACTGAATTTTTAAATTACAAAAGTAATATATGATAGTGGCAATAACTTGAATCACAGAGATATAGTTTAAAAATTTATAACCTTTCCTCCATGTCCAATATCACTCCAATGGAATAGTTAGTATTAAAAATTTAATGCGAATCTTTCTGTGCTTTTCTTTTTCATGTACAGATTTACATACATATATGTGAATATTTTGGTTTGTTTTTTACTGTTTTCGAAACGAATGATGGACGTACTCTATACACGTTACTCTACAGCTGGCTTTCTCACTTGACTGAACTCGCATTAGTAACAGCTGCTCAATAGTCTATAGAATGGATACATCGTAATTCTATTAATCCCTATTGGTTGACATTCAGGCTGTTTCCTCCGTCATTTCTTCTTTTTGTTTTTTTTTTTGCTGATCCATAAAGATGCATTTGACATCCGTGGACACGCTTGTCTGTCTTTATCTACTGACACTTTTATTTTTGTTGAATAGAGTGACTACTATTAGTGAGGTCCAGGGCCAGTACATACATACAGTCAGTCCTAGAGTTATGAACGAGATAGGTTCTGTAGGTTTTTTTTTTTTTTTTTTTTGAGACAGAGCCTCAAGCTGTCACCCTGGATAGAGTGCCGTGGCTTCACAGCTCACAGCAACCTCCAATTCCTGGGCTCAAGCGAGTCTCCTGCCTCCGCCTCCCAAGTAGCTGGGACTACAGGCACCCGCAACAATGCCTGGCCATTTTTTAGTTGCAGCTGTCATTGTTGTTTGGTGGACTCAGGCTGGATACGAACCCACCAGCTCAGGTGTACGTGGCTGGCGCCCTAGCCCGCTGAGCCACAGGCACCGAGCCTTATTTATTTATTTTTAAGACAGTCTCATTCACTTGCCCTCGGTAGAGTGCCATGGTCTCATATCTCAAACTCCTGGTCTTGAGAGCTCCTCTTGCCTCAGCCTCCTAAGTAGCTGGGACTATACGTGCCTGCCACAACATCTAGCTCATTTTTCTGATTTTAGTAGGGATGAGGTATCCTTCTTACTTAGTCTGGTCTCAAGAACTCAGACAGTCCACCTGCCTTGGCCTCTCAGAGTGCTCAGGATTACAGGATGTGACTACTATACCTAGCCTTAAATATTATTTTTAAAGGCTTCAAAATTTATATCTAGGCCAGGCTCAGTGGCTCATCCCTGTAATCCTAGTCCTCTGGGAGGCTGAAGTGGGTGGATTGCTTGAGCTCAGGAGTTCGAGACCAGCCTGAACTAGAGTGAGACCCTGTTTCAACCAAAAAATAGCCTAGCGTTGTGAGCACCTGTAGTCTCAGCTCCTTGGAAGGCTGAAGCAAGAGAATCACTTGAGCCTAGGAACTTGAGGTTGCTGTGAGTTGTGACGCCATGGCACTAGAGCCTGGGATAACAGAGTGAGACTGTCTCAACACGAAAACGAAACATATTATCTCTAGTGCTTATCTCTTACCTGGTTTAGGATGGTGGACTTAGGGAACTATTTTTATAGTTTTCTATACTCTGTCTCTATTATTTTTGAGCATAATTCTTCTAAATCCTAATAAATCCTTTGGGCATGTGTCACTCAGGGGTCTAGCAGAAAACAAAAAAAGTCACCATCAAATTGGGTCATTTGTGGAGGCCAATTTCAAACAGAATGGTCAAGTTTAAGGAAAATAAGAAGGGATTGTACTGTATACCAACACTAGCAGGAGAGCTACCCTACTCCTGAAGGGGCAGGGGATCTTTTTATTGTTTGGGCTTCATTGAGGCTACAAAGAATTAAATTACACTGATGGCATTTGTTAGGTAAATTCCCTCTTATAATTGTGTCCTGCCCCCAAGAAATGTATCATACTCCGTGATCTCCCACCCCTTCCCCCAACCCACTACCCACACCCTCGTTTCCCAACCAACTACCATGTATTAGGTCATCAGGCTGTCACTGGGTAGAGTGCCATGGCATCATAGCTCATAGCAACCTCCAACTCTTGGGTTCAAGCGATCCTCTTGCCTCAACTTTTTCTATTTTAGTAGAGACAGGGTCTTGCTCTTGCTCAGGCTGGTCTCCAACCCATGAGTTCAAGCAATCCACCTGCCTCGGTCTCCCAGAGTGCTAGGGTTACAGGCCTGAGCCACTGCCCCGCCTACTGCAGATTTAAGAGTCTGTCCCCATTCCCCACTGAATAGGTAACCCTGAATATCTCCTTGTGAGATCAGTGCTCAGATTTTGTTTTTTTTCCTTGGTAGGGTAGTTATTTTGGGATAGGAATTGAATTGCTTAAAACAATGGAGGAGATAGCTCAGCACCTGTGGCTCAACGGGCTAAGGTGCCAGCCACATACACCTGAGCTGGTGGGTTTGAATACAGCCTGGGCCCGCCAAACAACAATGACACTCCAACCAAAAAATGGCCAGGCGTTGTGGCGGGCGCCTGTAGTCCCAGCTACTTGGGAGGCAGAGGGAGGAGACTCGCTCGAGCCCAGGAATTGGAGGTTGCTGTGAGCTGTGATGCCACAGCACTCTATCCAGGGTGACAGCTTGTCACAAAAAAAAAAAAAAAAAGAAGAAGACTTTGTAAATTCTTAAGCAACTGAGTAATATGTAAGAATTGGCATTTTATAAAGATTAATCAGTTTAACTTTAATGGGGAAAAAAGAATTGTAATGTTGGCTAACAAAAGAGGGAAAAGATACTTTTAAAAATTTTATTTTATGGGTGGCACCTATGGCTAATCAAATAGGGCGCCAGCCCCATATACCGAAGGTGGCGGGTTCAAACCCGGCCCCGGTGGAACTGCAAAACAGAAAAATAGCCGGGCGTTGTGGCCGGCGCCTATAGTCCCAGCTACTCGGGAGGCTGAGGCAAGAGAATTGCCTAAGCCCAGGAGTTGGAGGTTGCTGTGAGCAGTGATGACACAGCACTCTACTGAGGGCAATAAAGTGAGACTCTGTCTCTACAAAAAAAAAAAAATTTATTTTATTTTATTTATTTTTTATTTATTTATTTTTTTTATTGCCCTCGGTAGAGTGCCATGGCATCACACAGCTCACAGCAACCTCCAACTCCTGGGCTTAGGTGATTCTCTTGCCTCAGCCTCCTGAGTAGCTGGGACTACAGGCGCCTGCCACAACGCCCGGCTATTTTTCTGTTTTGCAGTTCCACCGGGGCCGGGTTTGAACCCGCCACCTTCAGTATATGGGGCCAGTGCCCTACTTGATGAGCCACAGGCGCCACCCCACTTTTAAAAATTTTAAACAGGCTCAGCGCCTGTGCTTAGTGGGTAGGGTTCCAGCCACATACTCTGGAGCTGGCTGGTTTGAACCTGGCCTGGGCCTGCCAAACAATAATAACAAATACAACAACAACAACAAAAATAGCCTGGCGTTGTGGTGGGTGCCTATAGTCCCAGCTACTTGGAAGGCTGTCGCAAGAGAATGGCATAAACCCAAGAGTTTGAGGTTGTTGTGAGCTGTGACACCACGGCACTCTACTGAGGGTGACATAGTGAGATACTGTCTCAAAAGTAAATATATATATTTATATATACTATTTATATATATAAATTCTAAGCAAATATTTACTCTAGTAAAGATATATATGTTGAAATTTTGAGGAAAATGTCTGGTTTATTTTGAAATGCATCAAAATAAAAACTATGCATATATGTGTATATTTGAGATGCATAAAAAACATGAATTGATAAAGGAATAAAGTGATGGACGATATGTAATAAAGTAGCTGGAGTAAGATATTCAAGGAAGAATCTAAATAGTGGGTATACAATTCTTTCACTTTTGCTATTTGAAAAATTTCATAATGCAGTGTTGGAGAAGCAGGGAAAAATGTAAGTCGAGAATGTTTAGAAGGAAGAACCAATGAGATTTAAAAGAAGCGATGTTTGTAGTGAAAAGAACATAAACAATGAAACACTTGAATTCTGGTCTGGTTTAGGTATTTGTTAGCTACTGAGGTTGAAGAAATTGCTCAGTGGTGGTGCGGGGATTTGAGCCCAGGTACCCTGACTCCAGACCCTGGCTAACTATCTTGCAGTGTTGCTATGACTTTAGCTCTTAGCACCGGTGGATACTCACATGGTAGCTGTTGTTATTAGTGTACTGTCAGCTGTCCAGGGCAAAGGAGAAGTCTGAGGTCTTAATGTTTGACCTAGAAGATTTGTGTGACACTGATGTCAGTGTCATACGTAGATAGGCCAGCTGAAAGGTAAAACTGTTTGTGGAGAAGAGATGGTTATTCTAATTTTAGATAAGTAGAACTTGAGATTTTGTTATAAACATTTTCGTATATTTTCTTATATGAACAGTAAGTTATTTGTTCCTCCAAAATTTGTAAATGTTGTATATGCTGGATACTGCTATAGCCCACTGAACAAAACAGACAAAAAAAATCTCTTCCCTCACAAAGTTAACATTCTAAAAGGTTCGAAGAATTTTCTTTCCAAGGATATTTATATTTCAATATAAATGTGGAATGACCCGCCAGAGGTGGAAATGCAGGCAGTCAGCAGCAAGGGAAGGAAGTGTGGTTTTCACAGCAAACTTTTTTCGTGTCCCTGAAATCATGCCATACAGGCAGTAATTTTCTCCGCTTGCTCTCAAGCCCATCTGTGTTCTGATTTCCTCTGAAGGTCTTTTTACTTCCAGCTGGAGTTGGTGGAAGAGCTTATAGAAGCAATTCATGATTAAGTTTCAAAGTACATGCTCAGGCCTCTAAAATGGCCCTGGCACGAATCATAATAGTTGCTTTTCATAGTGTGTACAGGGCAGAGAAGACAGATGAAATTCATCATATTATACGTAAAAGAGAGGGAACACATCAAGACCTACTTTCTGGGCTCACGCATGAATCATGTAACTTAGCGAGGCTCCAACTTAAGTTCCCTTCTAGGGTGTGTGTTCCTCAGCGATTACACACTCATTCCAACAGAGTAGGAGGTCAGTCAGCAAAAGTATTTATTGAGCCAGATTCTCCTCTGCTTCTGAGTCATTTTCTGGTGAGTAAAAAGGTTCTTTAACTCTTTCAGGTCATAAGGATTACTCCTTCTTGTAACAGAGTAGCTCTTAAGTAATCATATGGGGCTTATGCTAATTCTTTACTTGGTGTTTTAGATAATGAGGTATATACTTAGTCTGACAGTGAGATGAAATTTGAGAAAATATAGTGTAAAAAAGGAAAATAGTATCTACCTTGGCCCAACCTTGAGGAGGTTTAATAACATATAGATGGCTAAGAGGTTTGCAAAATATTCTGTTTGTTTAAAAAAAAAAAAATTTCAGACACCACCCTTAGGCGGAAATCTGACATCTGGCAACTTCAGTTCTCTGGAAGACAGCCAGAAAATAAGAAAGAGGCCTTAGAGCACATAAAAAGTAACTGCTGAAAAACTCTGGCAATGGCACATGTCCTTTATCACCAGGGAAGAGTTTGTTAGCCTCTTTATTTAAAGCTTGTGTACTTTTATTTATATGGGAACTTTAATAATTTTGGTGGTATATGTGTGCTCTCCCTTTTCTAGCAGATTATAAGTTGCAATATAGAAAAGGGTGAAAAAGTTGACAGAGGAAATAAATTGAGAGCAAAGTATAGGCTGACATTAAAAGAGAAAGGCCCTGGCTCAGTGCATGTGGCTCAAGCAGCTGAGGCACTAGCCATGTACACCTGAGCTGATAGGTTCGAATCCAGCCTGGGCCCGCCAAACAATGACAGCTGCAACCAAAAAATAGCTGGGCGTTGTGGCGGGCGCCTGTAGTCCCAGCTACTTGGGAGGCAGAGTCAGGCAAATCGCTTGATCCCAGGAGTTAGAGGTTGCTGTGAACTGTGATGCCACAGTGCTCTACCCAGGGTGACAGCTTGAGTCTCTGTCTCAAAAAAAAAAAAAAAAAAAAGAGAAAGGCCCATAAGTTACACAGTACTAGTATTACATATTATAACACAGTACTGTAAAGTATGTTCGTAATAATGAGCTTGCATCTATCAGCCAAAGAGTAAATTATGTTCGGTATCTTCCATGAAAGAAGTCAGAGACACATATAATGAATCTATTTTTAAACATGTTTAAAATTGACCTAGTTTTGACATGTTGAAATGGCACGTTCTGCAGTGTTTACTTGAAATAGCACTTTCTCTGGTGATGCTATGTCAATGCTATAGATTTGTACTTGTAATTGATTATGGAAATGATGTTTTGTAATAAACCACTAACATTTATTGAGCAACTACTATCCCAGCCCTGTCCTAGGTGCTTTCATATCATTGGCATTACTGGTTAAGGCTTTGGAGACAGACACACATGGGTTTCTATTCTACCTCTGACTTAATCATGTGACCTTGGGCAGATTACATCACCTCTCTGAGCCAAATGGGAGCCAGTAAGGTACAGTCCTTGTTCTGAGGACTCCATGAAGGAAGTACATATACGATGCATGGTATCTAGTAAGGACTCAATAGATATTAGGTACTGTTATAACTACTTTCATCATTATAATAATCTTCTTAATTATTATGAAAGTATAATTATCTCCACTTTTCTTGGCAAAGAAACTAAAGTCCAGAGCATTAAGTCCAAAGTGAAATAAGTAATAAATAGTGGATCTGGGATTGGGACTTGGGTCTCTGATACTAGAAGCCTGGTGTTTCACATTCACATATGCTATTCCTTTAGCATGTAATTATCATTAGTTTGTTTTTGTTTTTGAGAGAGAGAGTCTTACTTTTTCACCCTTGGTAGAGTGCCATGGCATCACAGCTCACAGCAACCTCAAACTCTTGGGCTTAAGCAATTGTCTTGCCTCAGCCTCCCAAGTAGCTAGGACTACAGGGACCCATCATAACACCTGGCTATTTTTTTTTTTTTTTTTTTGGTTGTAGTTGTCATTGTTGTTTGGCAGGCCTGGGCTGGTTCAAACCCACCAGCTTCGGTGAGTGTGGCTGGTGTCCTAGCCACTGAGCTACAGGTGCTGAGTTGTATCATTAGATTTTTTAATACTTTTATTTGAGACAGAGTCTCATTCTGTCACCTTGGGTAGACTGCCATGGCATCATAGCTCACACAGCAATCTCTAATTCTTGGACTCAAGTGGTTAGAGCTCTAACTCTTGCCTCAGCCTCCCAAGTAGCTGGGACTAAAGGCACCTGCCACAATGGCTGGCTAATTTTTCTATTTTTAGTAGAGATGAGGTCTTACTCTTGCTCAGGCTGGTCTTGAACTCCTAACTCAAGCATTCTATCTGCCTCAACCTCCCAGAGTCTTAGGATTACAGGCGTGAGCCACTGTGCCTGACCCAAGTTCTTTTAATACCGAAAGAAAATCTGTGGTAGGAGAGGACAGAGGATGTGAGAAATGCTACTAACCACTTCTCTTTTCCACCATGGACCCAAGTCATCTCATTATAGATAAAAGGCCCACTAATACAGAAATAAGCTAGTTTTACTCAACAGTACAGATTAATTAGGTAATGTTTCACTATGTTGCATGATTCATGAAAATCTTATATGTACTCATCTTTAATATGCTGAACTGTTTATTCTGTGCCTGATATGTTTGTCCACATCTGTGTTTTCTTAAGTTGTAAATTAACAGAGTTACTACCCTCTCACCTCTCCTTCCCTCCCCTCCCCTCCCATCCCTTCCCATCTTACTTTGTCACCCTGGGTAGAGTGCTGTGGCATCATAGCTCACAGCAACCTTAAACTTCTGGGCTCACGTGATCCTCTGGCCTCAGCCACCCAAGAAGCTGGGACTACAGGTGCCCGCCACAATACCCGGCTATCTTTATTTTTATTTTTATTTATTTATTTTTTGAGACAGAGTCTCACTATGTCACCCTCAGTAGAATGCCGTGGCATCTCAGCTCACAGCAACCTCAAAGTCTTGAGCTTCAGTGATTCTCTTGCCTCAGCCTCCCAAGTAGCTGGGACTACTCGTGCCCACCACAGTTTTTTAAATTTTATTGACAATCATTTGAAAATTATGTGCTTGTTATTGTTGTTGTTTAGCAGGCCAGGGCCGGGCTCTAACCTACTAGCCCTGGTGCATGTGGCCAGCACCCTAACCACTGAGCTATGGGCACCGAGCTGCCAGGCTATTTTTACAGATGCTCAGGTTGGTCAGGTTGGTCTCAAACCTGTGAGCTCAGGCAATCCACCCACCTTGGCCTCCCAGAGTGCTGGGATTATAGGTTTGAGCCACTATGCCCAGCACAACTCTCTTTTCTTTTTTTGTAATTAGGCATTTAATGCTTTTTGATGTGATTATAGTTGTATGTAAGATGAAAGTTAGAATCTTTATCTCCACTTACACCAAGTGAGTACTTGAGATGAATGAAGAGAAACAGACATGGGGCCTGGACACTCTGGAGAGCTTTAACTGCTCCTTGTAAAAGACCTAGGGAGAGGGCGGCTCCTGTGGCTCAGCGAGTAGGGCGCCGGCCCCATATACCGAAGGTGGCGGGTTCAAGCCCGGCCTCGGCCGAACTGCAAAACCAAAAAAAAAATAGCCGGGTGCTGTGGCGGGCGCCTGTAGTTCCAGCTACTCGGGAGGCTGAGGCAAGAGAATTACTTAAGCCCAAGAGCTGGAGGTTGCTGTAAGCAGTGTGACGCCACGGCACTCCACCCAGGGCGATAAAGTGAGACTCTGTCTCTACAAAAAAAAAAATAAAAAAAAAAAAAGACCTAGGGAGAAAGATAGCTCTGATTGTGGCTGATTATCTGCAGGCAGACTGCCCTCTCAACTTACGTCCTCTCTTTCTGTTGCTGTGGCACATACATGTTGACATAATGGACAGCACAGACACCGTAACAGTGCAAGGACATGCTCTGAGATCGAGCCACAGACTTCTTTGAACTGAAGACACGCACTGGGTCTGGTACAGTGTGCCAAATCTTGTTTGGGGGCACCATCTATTATACATAGAACTTTCTTCTTTTTTTATAGAGTTTACTTTTCATTATGTTTAAGTCTCAGGCTTTGAAGTATAGTCCTACTTGTGATCTTCAGGTCATGTTACAGTTTTTTGCAGACATACTCCCAGTGGGTAGGAGCCACAATGTCCTCAGTTTGCATCCTGGTCCTGCTGCTATGAGCTCTGTGCTCTTGGGTAAATTACATTCTCTAAACTTACTGAGCCTTGCAGTATCTTAATCTTTGTTGGTTATGAGAAATAATGAATGTCATATTTGAAATGTCTCCTTTTTTAATTTTTTTTGAAACAGAGTCTCACTTTGTTGCCCTGGGTAGAGTGCTATAGTGTCATAGCTCACAGCAACCTCAAACTCTTGGACTTAAGCAATTCTCTTATCTTAGCCTCCCAAGTAGCTGGGATTACAGGCACCCAACACAACCCTGGCTATTTTTAGAGATGCAGTTTTGCTCTGTAGCAGGCTGGTCTCGAACCTATGAGTTCAGGCAATCTGCCCACTTCAGTCTCTCAGAGTGTTAGGATTACAGGCATGAGCCATCACACTGGCCTTTTTTTTTCTTTTTTTTGAGACAGAGTCTCGCTCTGTTGCCCTGGGTAGAGTCTGTGGTATCATAGCGCACAGCAACCTCAAACTAATGGGCTCAAGCAGTTCTCTTGCTTCAGCCTCCCTACCAGCTGAGACTACAGGTGCCTGCCATAACACCCAGCTAGTTGCTCTTGCTCAGGTTGGTCTCAAACTCGTGAGCTCAAGCAATCCACCCACTTCAGCTTCCCAGAGTGCTAGTATTATAGGTGTGAGCTACCATGCCTGGCCCCACATCCCTACTTTTAAAATACTGTTTTATAAAAGCATTGTGCTTTCTGGTGCTTTAAAAATGTTAGTTTCCTTACTGCCCTCTTCAGACATTCTGAAAAGCCTATATTTGCTGACTTGAATCTTTTTTTTTTTTTGAGACAGAGCCTCAAGCTGTCACCCTGGATAGAGTTTTGTGGCATCACAGCTCACAGCAACCTCCAATTCCTGGACTCAAGTGAGTCTCTTGCCTCTGCCTCCCAAGTAGCTGGGACTACAGGCGCCCGCCACAACGCCTGGCCATTTTTTGGTTGCAGCCATCATTGTTGTTTGGTGGGCCCAGGCTGGATTCGAACCTGCAGCTCAGGTGTACGTGACTGGCTCCTTAGCCCGTTGAGCCACAGGCGCCGAGCCAGCTGCTGACTTGAATCTTTTCTATCACTCAGAGGTATAGGTCATATTTTGTTAAATTCTAAAATTCTTTTGAGAATCAAATGAAAAAATATATGAGAAAATTTATATTTTTAAAGAAATAAGTGAGAAAGTACTTAGTTTTTTTTTTTTTTTTTAAGAGACAGAGTCTCACCTTATGGCCCTTGATAGAGTGCCATGGCGTCACACAGCTCACAGCAACCTCCAGCTCCTGGGCTTAGGCGATTCTCTTGCCTCAGCCTCCTGAGTAGCTGGGACTACAGGCCCCTGCCACAATGCCCAGCTATTATTTGTTGCAGTTTGGCCGAGTCCAGGTTCGAACCCGCAACCCTCGGTGCCATTGCCCTAGCCACTGAGCCACAGGTGCGGCCCATTACTTAGACTTTTTAAAAATATAAATTATAAATTTACTTGTTGGGCTTTGACTTCATTATAAGTATCTCTTCATCAAAATAGATCTATATTATGATGTCTTAAATATTGATTCTTTCTGTTTCCTTTGACCTTTCTTTCTAGGTTATAAAACATGGAGGCTGGCTCAGTTGTTCGAGCCATTTTTGACTTCTGCCCTAGCGTATCAGAAGAGCTGCCACTTTTTGTGGGAGATGTTATTGAGGTGTTGGCAGTTGTGGATGAATTTTGGCTTCTAGGAAAGAAGGAGGATGTTACAGGTAAGAGACCCCCATTCCTCATGTACACAATGGACCACAGACTTTGCTTTCCTTCCATGTTAAAAATAAAGATTAAATGGGAAGCCAAATTAATAAACTGAAATCCTGGCTCAGCACCTATATAGTTCAGCGTCTACGGGGCCAGCCACATACACCGGAGCTGGCAGGTTCAAACCTGGCCTGGGCCTGCCGAACAATGACATCTACAACAAAAAATAGCTGGGCATTGTAGCGGATGCCTGTAGTCCAGCTACTTGGGAGGCTGAGGCAAGAAAATCACTTAAGCCCAAGAGTTAGAGGTTGCTGTGAGCTGTGATGCAGTGGCTCTCTATGGAGGGTGACACAGTGAGACTGTCTCAAAAAACAAATGAAAAAAATGAACTTAAAATCCTTTCTTTTTTTTTCTTCTGTGTTCCTACTGCAGTCTCCACCAGTCAGGGGAAATTTCTATTATTCCATCGCTCCTTAGCAATTCCTTCAAGAGACTGAATGGTTTAACAGCAGCTGTCTCAGCTCTTTTCTTTTCACAGAGTCTCACTCTGATTCCCTGGGTAGAGTGCTGTGGCATTATAGCTCACAGCAATCTCAAACTCTTGGGTTTAAGCAATCCTCCTGTCTCAGCCTGCCATGTAACTGGGATTTTGGCGCCTGCTGCAACACCTGGCTAATTTTTCTATTTTTAGTAGAGACAGGGTCTCGCTTTTGCTCTGACTGGTCTCAATCTCTTGAGCTCAAGCAGTCCATCCACCTCAGCCTCCCAAAGTGCTAGTCTTTTTTTTTAACTTGTGAACTTCCCAAACAAAACCTCAGCCCTTTTCTATCCAAGTCCTTGTCCTTTTTTGTTGTTATTTGAGACAGAATCTCACTCTGTTGCCCTGGGTAGAGTGCCATGGTGTCATAGCTTACAGCGATCTTCTAGCCTCATCCTCTTGAGTAGCTGGGACTATAGGTACCTATAACATGCAGCTAAGTTTTCAATTTTTAGTAAAGACAAGGTCTGGATCTTGTTCAGGCTGGTCCCAAACTCCTGAGCTCAAGCAATCTACCCTCCTTGGCCTCCCAGAATGCTAGGATTACAGGCGTGAGCCACCGCCCCAGCCTTCTATCCAGGTCTTTACTGTACCTTCCTTTTCCTTCCCCAGATCTGTATTCTTTGGATCAGTATTATTATTTCTGTTCAGAAGATAATGCATTAGCCTGGTGTAGTGGCTCACACTTACAGGCATAAGCCACCCTGACCAGCCATAAAAAGTTTATGTCTAAATATAAGCTCTATCAACTTCTAGACACTTGTATAAGAAATGATACCAGACATTTAGTTCAACACTAAAGAACTGAGGGTCCTGGGAATTTAACTGTGCCAATGTAGTCCCCCTCCTTTTTAATTAACTTTAACTGAAGAAAAATGGGTGCCCTTTAAAGATTTCTTACAATTGGAAGCCAAGTAGGATGGCCTGTTAATCCTAGCGCACTGGGAGACCGAGGCGGGTGGATTACTTGAGCTCAAGAGTTTGAGTACAAGACCAGCCTGAGCAAGAATGAAACCCATCTCTACTAAAAATAGAAAAACTAGCCAGTGTCATGGTGGGCACCTATAGTCCCAGCAACTTGGGAGGCTGAGGCAAGAGGATTTCTTTTTTGGAGATAGAGTCTCACTTTGTCACCCTCAGCAAATGCCCTGGCATCATAGTTCACAGCAACCTCAAACTCTTGGGTTTAAGTGATTGTCTTGCCTCAGCCTCCCGAGTAGCTGGGACTACAGGCACTCACCACAATGCTTGGCTATTTTTTAGAGATGGGGTCTCTTACTCAGGCTGATCTTGAACTGAACTCAAGTAATCTGCCCACCTCAGCCTCCCAGAGTACTAGGATTACAGGTGTGAGCCACTGAGCTCCATCTCATGACCTTGCCCCTTACTGTTCTGCTTTTGCTTTGACTGGACCACTTCTACCTCTTGGTAGCCATTGCTTTGATTATGCTTTGTCTTCAGAATCATATTGGTAAAGCCATTTTCATCTCTTTTTACAATTTGAAGAAATGCTTCAAGATCTTCATCCTACTTGTGTAAAATTTCCATTGAAAGTTCTCCTTTTGTCTGCAGCTGTTCTGGGTATAAAAATAGTTTTGGCACCTGTCGAGTAGAGTTTGCTCAACTTTTGATTTTTCAGTTTGACAAACTGAACCAGTTGAGCTGTCTATGGTGTTGGCTATTGTTTCTGCTGTTGATCATTGGTCTTCTTCAATTAGAGCAAAAACAAAGTAATTTTTTTCTCACAAATTGATGTGAATAGTTTGCTGCTTGGGGTATCATCTTCAACATCTTCTCATCCCTACTTAAGACGAGTTATCCATTTGGAAACAATGATTTCTTTGGAGCATTGTCCCATAAGCTTTTTGTAAAGCATCAGTGGTTTCACCATTTTTCTTTCTTTTTTTTTTTTTTTTTGAGGCAGAGTCTCACTATGTCACCCTCGGTAGAGTGGAATTGCGTTACAGCTCACAGCAACCTCAGACTCTTAGTTTAAGTGATTCTCTTGCCTCAGCCTCACAAGTAGCTGGAACTACAGATGCCTGCCACAACACCCAGCTATATTTTTCTTGCAATTGTCATTGTTGATTTTAGCTGGCGTGGGCTGGGTTTGAACCAGCCCAGCCTTGGTGTATGTGGCCAGAGCCCTACCCACTGAACTAGGGGCACCACCTTTTGGGGGGTTTTTTTTGTTTTTTTTTTAAACTTGGTCGCCCTTGGTAGAATGCTATGGCATCATAGCTCACAGCAACTTCTAACTGTTGGGCTCAAGCGATTCTTTGCTTTTTTGTTTTGTTTTTTTTTTTTTTTTGAGACAGAGCCTCAAGCTGTCACCCTGGATAGAGTCCTGTGGCATCACAGCTCACAGCAACCTCCAATTCCTGGGCTTAAGCGAGTCTCTTACCTCCACCTCCCAAGTAGCTGGGCTACAGGCGCCTGCCACGACTCCCGGCCATTTTTTGGTTGTAGCCGTCCTTGTTGTTTGGCGGGCCCGGGCCGGATTCAAACCCACCAGCTCAAGTGTACGTGGCTGGTGCCTTAGCCCGTTGAGCCACAGGCGCCGAGCTGGCTCAAGTGATTCTTTTGCCTCAGCCTCCCAAGTAGCTGGGACTATGGGTGCCCACCACAACACCTGGCTATTTTTAGAGGCAGCATCTTGCTCTAGTTCAGGCTGGTCTTGAACCTGTGAGCTCAGGTGATCCACCCTCCTCACCTCCCGGAGTGCTAGGAATACAGGTGTGAGCCACTGTGCCCTGCTGGTTTCACCATTTTTCTACCTAAGCTTCACTGTAAATTTGTTGTTTGTTTTTGCCTCAGTTTCAGCAGAACTCACATTGCTCTGATGGGGACTCTTTTCAAACTAATGTCTTATCCTTCTTA
>CAUYON010195630.1:0-12252 GCA_963573935.1 Arctocebus calabarensis | reverse complement strand
AGCTGGAACCTGTTCTCCTTAGCAAAGTATCTCTAGAATGGAAGAAAAAGTATCCAATGTATACACCCCTAATATGAGACAAATTCTTTATCGTTCAAGTGAAGGCTACAACCCATTTATTGCACAGGAAGATGGGGAAAGGGGAGAGAGAGGGCAGGGGAGGGAGAGGGTAGGGGGAGATGGGACAAAGGGTGAGATCACATGTGTGGTACATATTCGAAGGGTCAGGAGAAAACTTCTAAATATGGATCAAAAATGTTTTCGTATAGTAAACGAGAAAATATCATGTCAATCAGGTTGATAAAATATCTCAGATTGCATGTGAAGCCCCCACACTGTACCCCATGGTTGAACTAATGTACACAGCTATGATTCAATAAAATAAATAAATAAATAATAAAATTTATGAATTGTTTATTTCTAGAATTTTTCATTTAATATTTTCAGGTGGCAGCTGACTGTGGATAACTGAAACTGCAGAAAGTGAAACTGCAGATAAAGGGAGGCGTCTACTATATAGAAATGGCAATTACAGCTTTATCACTAGATGTATCAGTTTCTTATTGCTGCTGTAATAAATTATGACAAACATAGTAGGTTAAAACACAAATTTATAATATTATCTTTTAGTTCTATAAGTTTGTATTCCTAAAACCAACACAAGAGCATTGGTAGGACTGGGAGGTCCTAGGAAGTAGAGAACTCTGGGGAAGAATCTCTTTTCTGCTTTTCTTTTTCTGTTTCTAGAGATTTTCCCCTTTCTCCATTTACATATCCAATAGCATAGGCATCTTCACCTCTCTCTCTGATCTTCTGCTTTAAATGTCATATCTCCTTTTCTGACTCAGAGCTGCCTGCCTTCTTCTTATAGGGACCTGTGTAATTTGTAATTTCATTGGACCCACTAGGATAATCTTTCCATCTCAAGATTCCCAGTTCAGTCACATCTGCAAGGTCCCATTTGCCATGTAAGGTAACATTCACAGGGATTAGGATTGGACATCGTAGGAGGGCTTTTATTCTGTCTACTATACCAGGAGAATGAATTACCAAGTAAGATACCTAATCAGAGTCACACATTCCTTTTTTTTTTTTTTGAGACAGAGTCTCCCTATATCACCCCGGAAGAGTGCTGTGGCATCACAGCTCACAGCAACCTCAACTCTTGGGCTTCAGTGATTCTCTTGCCTTAGCCTCCCAAGTAGCTAGGACTACAGGCATCTGCCACAATGCCCTGCTATTTTTTTGTTGCAGTTGTCATTGTTGTTTAGCTGGCCCAGGCTGGCTTCAGACCCACCAGCCTCAATGTATGTGGCTGGCTCTGTAACCACTGTGCTATGGGTGCCGAGTCACATAAATTTCTTTTGTAGGTTATTTTCATTAAAGAAGGCATTCATTTCTGTAGTTGCGAGAGTCTCAGAAACTAAACCTTATTTAAACAGTATTTCCAAGGAAACATTTGTATTAACAGAGAATAGAACTAGTTGGAAACAGTTATTAATATTTACAAGTGTCCATATTGCAAAACAGAACAAAATTGACATTCTTGTTAAAATTCTCGATCTAACACCTTTTAAATTCAGATTGTTTGAAATAATTTGTGGAGCAAAATGTTTTCCACCCCTCCCACAGCTACTGGAGAGAGGGTACAGAACCTTAATATGTTTTAGAGTTTCCTTTTATTAATTGTGAAGCTTTGTGTTTGTAAAGTTGAGCTCTGGAATTTCTTAGCTAGTTTGAAAGAAAAAGCAGTTATCCTGGCAGAAATAGTGAAAGAGCGGAAAAGTATTTATTACCAATGAGATTCTTTATTTTGTGCCTTATAAAGGAAGTAGCTGTGAAGATTCAGCATGATTACTCTTACGAGGTCCTGACCCCCACCTCCTTGTGGAATGAGAACAGTTTGAGTCTTTCACTCTCTTTTCTATACTTTCCACCCTTTTGTCTCTTCATGCTAAACTCTGATAATTTCCACTCACCTGTCTTTTAAATTTTCACTAATTGTCTTCTTAATCTGTTGATTAACATTATCCCTTCAGTGTTCTGTATTTTTCCTAAAAGTTTGAATATTCCCTTATTGTCTACCATTTGTTATGGTTTCCTGTTGGTTGGAAATACCTTCAAGTTTGTTATTTCTTTCTTCATAGTAAACATAGTTGTCTTATAGTTAGTGTTTGGCAATCCCAGTGTTTATAAGTCTTTTTCTCAGCTGATCCTTCTGGTTTGCTTCTCTAATTCAAGACTCAAGGTTTCCAGGGCAGATCAGGTGATCCAAATCTAAACTGCAAACAGGCATTGCTTCCCCTTCTCATTATATGAAGTAGCAACAAAAATAATTTTATGTTTGTGGGTCACCACAATATGAGGAACTGTATTAAAGGGTCACGGCATTAGAAAGGTTAAGAACCACTGCTTTAGGGGGTATCCCTTTGAGGACGTAGCTTATTGTAGGGTCAGTCTTCTGTTAGTCTCCACTCTTGTGTAGCTTTGATCATTGTCTCATTTGCCAAAGGCAACTAAAGTGAAAGTTGTAATTTCTGGAATGGACAAATGCCTCAGGGCAAAAATTGCTTCACTCCTTATTTGCCTCTCTAGATTCCCAGTTGCCCGGTAGGTATGTTGCCCTGGTATTTCCATACTGTCATTTTATTGTTTTTAATCAAATAGATGTTACTTTTCTTTCATCTGGATTTTCTTTTTAGTTGTTTTCAGCCTGAGGATTTGTCTGAGTAATCTGATGGGCAATTGTAAGAACTAGAAAAATTTCCTCTAACTCCTTACTACCTTTTCTTTGAGATTAGGTTAAGCTTATACCATCTCATTGCCTTTGAGTTTTATTTCCTTTATTTTATAGAGGAAACAGCTCATTCTCAGAAAAGTAAAGATACTAGCCCAAGGTCACATAAACAAGTAAATAGTAATATTGAGATTTGAACCCAGCCGTGTGCAATCTTGAAACCTACACTGTGCCATTTTCATTCCTAGATTCTGAGACTTCTTTCTTTACATGGTATACTGCTTTCTTTGCACATGAAGGATGGATCGTAGGTGGTCTCTGAAAGTTAGAAACTGCTAGGAAATGTATTCTCTCCTAAATCCTCCAAAAGTAATGATCTGTACTGACACCTTAATTTTAACCCAGTGAAACTGATTTAGATTTCTGACCTCCACAAGCAAAAGAAAATAAATTTCTTTTAGAAATCAAGTACATGAAGTAAATAATGCCTTGTGTTTTTATTCCTTGGTTTTTATCATTCAAGGTGAAGGCCACCACACTTGCTCTTGGGAACACAAACATTTCCACGCTTTTATCACAAGGTTCCTGCCCTGTTTCTAACACATCCTAACAAATAAGGATCCTTTTCCATCACCTTCTTTGTACCTTTCAAAACTGAATTTAGGGGCAGTCAGTACTCCAGCTCTAAAGGCAAAGTTTTATTTCCTTTTCAACCATAGGATTTTCTACCTTGAAAGTCCTAAGTGAATTCTCAACTCAATTTGGAAAGAGCTAAGGACAAAGGGACCTGGGAGGCAAGCAGTCCTCTTAAGTGGGAAAAGGAGGGAAAATGACACAGGTAGGGATAAGAGAACTTACAGGTTATTTGCATAGTGTTGGGGTAGTTTGGGAATTTGGGTTGGTAAATACTCATAAGGAGCCTTGGTATGGTGGCAAACATGCGAGCATTGGAGCCAGGCACATTTCAGTTGAATCCTAGTTCCCCTACTTACTAATGTTGAATGAGGTTCCCCTCTCTGACCATTAGTTTCTTCATCTACAAAACTGAGATAGTAGTACCTATCTTCCAAGGTTTCCATGTGAAATACAGATAGTGTATTTCATTGAAATGTTTGTATTTGGTATGTGCTTACTACGTGATTGCGGTATTTATCATTATTGTTGACCTCAAACTGTCCATTGGATGAGTACCTTAAGAGCAGGTAGGAGGGGGAATTCTTTATTTTTTCTGTTTCTTTGTGATTACCTTTTTGTTTTCACACCCAGTTGCTTCTCCCTTCTTTATTACTTTACCCTTTTCAGTCTCTTGAAAATTAATCTCGTTCTATCAGCCTACTTCCAACGCCTTACTTTCCTCCACTAGTTCTGCGCAGTCTCATTTCCCTACTCAGTTTAATCTCTTTTCATTGCCTCTTCATTGCCATTGAAACAAACCAGTTGTCTTCATATGACTTTGTCTTATCCTGTCCCTCTTTCCCTGATTTGGGAGGCCACCTAAAAATGAGGCGAAGCCATGAAATCATTGGGTACTCAGCAGGCCTTAATTTCCCAACTAGTTTTCTTTCTGTCTCATTTTGTCAGCTGCTTTTCAACGAATAAAAGTGATATTTTTCTATTATTTTTAATTTTGTATAGATACCTTTATCTATCTAGGCTGAGCTAGATGTTTCTTTTAAAAGTAGAAACATGCTCATTGTGAAAATTGTAGAGAACCATATGATTTTATAAAGAAGTTAATAAAAATGATCCACAATTTTATTACCCAGAGGTAAATACTGTTACATAATGTTCCTTCTAGTATATACAGTTTAATATAATTTGCTAGGGCTATGATAACTAAATATCACTGACTGAGTGGCTTAAATAAAAATTTATTTTCTTGCAATTCTGGAAGTTATAGTCTGAGATCAAGGTTCAGACAAGGCTGGTTTCTTCTCAGCCCTCTCCTTGACAAGTAGATGGCCATCTTTTCCATGTCCTCACATGGTTTTCCTTCTGTGTGTATTTGTGTCTTAATCTCCTCTTCTTGTGAGGGTACCAGGCATGTTGAATTGGAGCTCACCCTAGTGATGCCATTTCAATTTAATTATCTCTTTAGAGACCCCCATCTCTAAGACAGCCACATTCTGAGATACTGTGGGTTAGGATTTCAATATGAATTTTGAGGGGACACAATTCAGCCCATAACACCTGCTTTCTTCTTGGCAATAATTATTCTTTTACAGCAGTTTTGATGGCTACATAATGTCACATCATAAAAGTGTATCACAATTTATTTAACCAATTCTATATTTTTGGGCATTTGGGATTTCTTTTCACTGATATAAATGCTTCAATAAGTAGTTTTGTGCATGAATCTTTGTATATATGAATATTTTCTTGGATAGATTGCTTGAAGTGTAATCACTAGTTCAGAAGATATTCTCTGGCTCTTAATTGTATATTGCAAAATTGTTTTCCATAATATTGACACAATTTACATTCATACCAAGAAGGGGAATAGTCAGACAGGCATTCACATAAACTGCTGGTAGAATGAGAAAGGGAAAATAAACTTCCATGGTTGTTTCTATTTACATTCATTGACGACTAATAAGGTGGATTGTTTCATATATTTATCTGTTTGCATTTCCTTTTTTGTGAACTGTTTACTCATGTTCTTTGCCCATTTATGTGTGTGAGTCTATCATTTTAGATGAGAAGATTATGACTTAGAGTTGGATCTACTCCAAAGAGGGAAATTTCAGAAAAAGTCAATTCCCAAGAATGTTACAGATCCAGAATTCAGGCTTGTTAGTCAGAGTCTATACTGTGGAAAAGACTTAGCATGTGGTGACACAGGTAAAGGAAGGAGAGTAAGAAAGCTTGGTGGGGAAGAGTCCAGCATATTCCTATTCCAGGGAAATTTAATTTGTCACAGGCACAATACTGCCATATATAGCCATTTATAAGAAAAATCTTACTAAAGAGAAAGGCTGTGCATGAATCTACTAACTGTGCAAAGGCTGAGCTAGATGTATGTTTTATATGGAAATCCTCTAGGACAAAGAGCATAGAGATGTAATTAACAAAACTGTAACTCTTACAAAGGTATTACAACTCGTGAGACACTGGAGAATTTCTGATGGGAAAAAGCCCTACATGTATGATAAATGTCTAAAGTCTTTCCTCAGTGTTCAAGGTTGGTGCCTCAAGTACTCATAGTATAGAGAAACACTAGAAATGTAGTGATTATAAAGAGACTTTTAGTTATGATGCTAGTCTTACTTACTACCTGAGGATTCACTGATTCATTCACTATATTTGTAAGAGTGTGGAAAGACCTTCAAGCAGAAATTGATTCTCTTTCAACAACAGAAATTTCATAAGGTTGAGAAACTTTCTCAGTGCAGAAGAAAATTTAGTAGGTGATCATGCTTTTTCAATCATACAAAAACTTATAGTAGACGGAAGCCCTGAGAAAAGGTTAAGGACAAAGTGAGACTTTTTTTTTTATTATTTTTTCAGGTTAATTGAAAATACAAAGAATTAGATTACAATGTTTGCATTTGGTTAGGTAAAGTCTCTATTGTAATTGTGTCCTGCACCCAAGAGGTGAACCATACATCCTAACATTTTTCCCATTAAATGAGAACATACTCATCCCCCTGTCTCCTCCCTCATTCCCCTACCCCCCTCAAATTTATTTGAGTTTTTATCTTATGTGGGTGTGAATTAGATAGTTTTTAAAAATTGTTTCAGGTTATGGGACATTTTTAAAACACGACTGAGTTCATAGTGGAGAACAATCCTATGCGTGATGTGTGTGGAAAGGCTTCAGATCCAGCTTAGACCTAACTAAGCATAAGAGAATTCACAGTATAAAGAAACCTTATGCAGTGATAAATGTGGGAAAAGGTTTCTAGAGATACTAGTATTTATACAAATGGAACACTGGAAAATTCATAGCAGAGATTGAAAGAGATCCTTGAGTATAATGAATATGGTAATGCTTTTATTAGCTCAAATTTTATTCATTATAAGAGAATCTTTTGCAGTGAGTATACGAAAACTTTCAAATAGAAATGAATCCATGTTCATCAGTTGCAAATTCATAGTGCAGAGAAGCTCTGTGCCTGTAATGAACAAGCCTTTATATTTTTATATACTTTTTTTTTTGAGACAGACTCTTAAGTGCTATACTGTCACAGCTCACAGTGACATCAAACTCTTAGGCTCAAGCAATTCTCTTGCCTCAGCCTTCCCAGTAGCTGGGACTGCAGGTGCTTGCCACCATGCATGGCTATCTTTAGAGGTGGGGTCTCACTCTTGTTCACATTAGTCTGGAACCCATAAAGCTCAGGCAATCCACCCACCTCCCAGAGTGCTAGGGTTACAGGAATGAGCCACGGCGCCCAGTGAGCAAGCCTTTAATCAGAGGATCCATAAAGGCAAGGTCCTCTATATATGTAAAAAGTAAGGGTATGCTTTTAGGAGGATTTCAGCCTTACTTGACATCAGTGAAAAAAATCTTTTTGATGCAGTGAATGTGGTAAGACCTTTAATCCAAAATGTAATCTTAATATCAGACAACACATAGTGGCAGGAAATCCTAGTAATGTAATGAGTGTGGTAAAGTCTTTATGAAAAAAAATAAGGTCTTGGTAAAAGTGAAAAGAAATTCTTAATAAAAGTTAGTTAAAATAGTTTACATTCTTGCCCATATAAGTATGTACCTACCAGTTTGCCAAGCCTTACAAGAACTTCACATTGTTTGTTTAATCATTTAATTCTTATAACAATTATATAACAACTTTAATTTCTGTCTTATAATACATATGAATAAAACAAAGAAATGAGATTGAAGAATTCTCCTAAGATTCCACACCTATCCTGGAAGAGCCAGGGTTTGATTCCTAGATAGTTTACTTTTCTGGGTTTATAGTGGCAATGTAAATCTTGAAAGATATGTTAGCCTTTTGGCATCATTAAGGAATACATTCCAGTTCCAGAAATCATAATTCATTCTTCAGTAAGTATTAGGAGCCTTGAGTCAGTTTTAGAATCTGATAGATACTCCACATTAGGCTCTACCAAATGAAGTAAGGATTATAAAAAGTTGTATCTTGTTTATAGTATCCCTTTGAACGGAGATTATTTCTAATCTTTAAATATTTCATTAATAACAAAATTATTTTCTTGTGTTTACCACAGTCATTTCTCAAGGTATATTGAAGGCAATGTGGTGTAGTGTGAAGAGCACAGGCTCTGGGATTGGCTGGGCCAGTTTCATCAGGAGCAACTAAGAGAGTTATCTAGTTCTGCAAAAGACTGAGTAGCAATGGAGGACAGACAGATGTGGTAAGAGCTTCAGGAATAGAGCTAGATCATTTTAGGAATTATAACCAGACAAGCCAAAATAAATAGAAAGAATCCAAGCCATTGGAAACATGGAAGCTAGGTTATATGGCATAGTTTTATCCCTGGATGGGTATGTAGATATAGGTTATTTGTCTATCACTCAGTTTTCTGGGGAACTACTGCTTGAAATTTCCTCCAGGAATATTCATTGTTTTAGCACTCAGTCAAAAATATGTGACTACAGAAACTCAGGTTGTAAGAAATAATAAAAAATACATTTTCCTACTTTTCACTCCAAGGAGGCAGTATGGTACAGCAGAAAGAATCCAGGATCTACAACTGGATATAACTAGGTTTATTTGCCAGTTTAACCACTTTCTAGCTGTGTGACCTTGGTTATAGTAATACATTTGAGTCTAACCTTGCTTAGCAAGGATATAAATATTGCACTATGTTGTAAGGATTCTAGATAAGGGATATAAAATATCTAGTACAATGCCTGGTTTATAGTCAATACCTAAGGTATTTTCTATTATTGTTAGTTCTGCCAAGACCTCAACTCTGTATGATACAGAGCTCTCCCACCTTAGTGACAAAATGAATGCGTTATAGCTGTGTTGTGATGTATTATCACTTTAGACTTTGGGGTTTCTCCTAGCACATGGTACATTTGTGTGAGTTATAAAATAGTACCTGTTCCTCAAAACACTTTATTACCCCCACCCAAAAATTATCATAATAAATAAAAATATTTTCATGTTCATAATATGAATGAGGAAAGGAAAGGAATTGTGTGGAATCAACCTATAGTTGGTAAGCTAAATAATGGCCCTCCAAAAATGTTTGCTTCTTATCCCCAGAACCTATAAATATGTTACCTGAAATGGTAAAACGGTCTTTTGCAAATATGATCAAATTAAGATTTTGAGATGCAAGAATTATACTGGATTATTAGTGTGAGCCCAAAGTAATACAAGAGTCCTTATTGAGAGGCAAGAGGGTCACAGTTATTAAGAGATGTGAGGACAAAAGCAGAGGTCAGAGAGGAAGGAAGATGCTATGCTGCCAGCTTTGAAATTGGAAAAGGGCCATGAATGAAGGAATATAGGCACCTGCCAAAAACTAGAAAAAAAAATTAAATGGATTCTCCTCTATACCCTTTTGGACACAGTCTAGACTTGTGATCTCCAAAATTGTTATAGAATAAATTTGTGGTGAAATAAAATAAATTTAAGCCACTAAGTTGTGGTAATTTGTTACAATAGCAGCAGAAAAATAGTATACTGCACAGATATATGAGGCAGCCCAGTTTAGCTGGAGCCCCCCCGGCCAGTTATTTCTGGCTATAAACAGTCTTATCCAGTATGTCCCCTTGTGCTGTACATATTTCATTATTTTATGTACATCTTATGATGGGAATAAGATTTGGAAACAGTGCTCCAATAGATTTCATTTTAGAGAGGAGAGGAGAAAAGTAGAAAAAAAGAAATCAAGGATAATTCCCAGATTTTTCTCTGTCTTGGATGGCTGAGAAGATGTAAAAACCGTTCTATGAGCTGGAGAACATAGAATGAGGAGCAGGTTTGAGGAGAAAGAATAACAAGTTTAATTTTGAACATGCCAAGTCTGAGGCACCTTTGGAATATCCAAGAGGAATAATCTGGTAGTCAGTCAAGAATTAATTCTGTTGCTGTGAAGCAAGTGGGTGTTTACAGATAGAGATTTGGGAGTTATCAAACATAAAGATGGTGGTTTTAATTAAGATATGAATGAGATTGTCCTGGGAGAGTTGTGGAGTGAGAAGAATTAAAAACAAACAAACAAAAAAGGACCTAGGTCCGAATCTCAGAAACCTAGGCATTTTAAAGGAGGGCAAAGAAACAGGAGAAAGGTAGCAGGGGAACCAGAGATTTTGCATTCTAATTGTGCCCTCTTGTGGCTGAGTGTTTCCCAGAATGAATTTACCCTTTTCTGTCTTCTGTCTCCCAGGTCTCGGACCTATAATTTCACTCCACCTGTCCTGTGGGAATGGGGCCTCTGGCAGTCATTTCTCAAATGTAAGACTCCCTTTTAATTATTGCCATACTCTAAGAATAATTTGGAAAAGTTGCAAAAGAATAAAAAGCAAACATTTGGAGGGCTTCAGTGTCCATCGTCTTTTGATCTATTCTGTTGGCCTCATCAATTTTAGTAAATCTCCATTCTTATCATATCCCTTCTTGACCTTTATCATTAAAATATATTTTATTACATATTTTATTATGGTATACATAATATAATTTGGGGTATATACTATATTATAGTAATTATATATATACACTAAATAAAAAAATAGTGGTACTTTAGCTTCACCTCTTTCATCACCAGGCGTGAATACTTGAAGTAGCCAGTTTGCAAATATGTTAGTTGTTTCTTTGGGTTTTTATCTCAGTTCCGAACATTATAACATTATGGCCATACCATTATTTTTTTTAGCTGCTTATTTTAGAAGCTGTTGACTTCTTGTTATAGTAGATGAAGATTTAACTCTCACTTTTTCTCCCGCACTTCCCTTCTCCATTCTTTTAATATACTTAGAGTACACTTTTTGGTTAATAATGTTTATATCATTTTTGTTTTAATGGAGGAAGGATATCACTGTCATCAAAGCCGAGCATAGCTCACTGCAGCTTCAAACTTCTGAGCTCAAGCAATCCTCCCAGCTCAGGCTCCTTATTATCTGGGATTACAGGTGCAAGCCACTTGTGTGAACATTGTTCACAAAGAATACAAGTAGTGAATTGTAGTTACATTTCTTTTTTATGTACATTTGTATCATTTCTAGCATTGATAATTCCCTTTCACCTGCCTATTTCCTATATCCCTATCCTTAATTTTCCCATTAGAGCTATCATATATCTGTATTTTTGCAACTTGTTCGTATAACTCCAATTATTAAGAAAACTTACTTTTCTGGAAGTCCCTGTTTCTAAAGGCTTCTGTTCTTCTGATCCAGTCTGGACTATTTCTACCCCCTAATCCTGGAAGCCTATCTATTTCCACGTTATCCCTGATATTCTGAAATTTCATGATGATGTATGGATATTTGTGTATTTGTTGTCCTAGACACTGGATAGATTCTTTTCAGTTTGTATATTTATGTACTTAGGTTCTGGCAAATTTTATTATTCTTTAATAATTTGTGCGCTCCATAAACACAGAGTTTTATCTATGTCATTTATTTCTGTATCCCTGTTGCTTAGAATAGTACATGATAAACACTTCTTATTTGTTGAATGAATTAATATTTACATTTAAAATAATAAAAATAACACCAACAAACCAACCAGCCAGGATGAGAAGTAAAATATTATCAGTAACTCAGTGCTCTTTCCAACTACACTTTCTTGTCTGCCTCCACCTAGAGATAACACTACCTTGACTTTTGTATTAATGATCTCCTTGGTTTTCTTTTATCTTTCTTTCTTTTTTTTTTTTTTTTTTTGAGACAGAGTCTCACCGTGTCACCTTCAGTAGAGTGCTGTGGTGTCACAGCTCACAGTAACCTCAAATTCTTGAGCTTAAGAGATTCTCTTGCCTCTACCTCTCCAGTAGCTGGGACTACAGGCATCTGCCACAATGCCCAGCTATTTTTTTGTTGCAATTGTCATTGTTGTTTGGCAGGCCCGGGCTGGATTTGAACCCACCAGCTCTGGTGTATGTGGCTGGCGCCCTCTCCGCTGAGCTACAGGCACCAAGCCCTCATTGGTTTTCATGCATGTCCCTAAACAATATATCGTTTAGCTTTGAAAAAGTAGAAAATCAAGAATTTTCCCTGCACTTTCTTCTAGAATTTTTATAGTTTCATGTCTTAAGTTTAAGTCTTTAATCCAGTGAGAGTCTATCTTAGTTAATGGTGAGAAGTGTGGGTCCAGTTTCAGCCTTTTACAGGTCACTAGCCAGTTCACCAAGTACCATTTGTTAAATAGAGAGTCTTTTCCCACTGAATGTTTTTAATTGGCTTGTCAAAGATCAAGTAACGGTAAGTAGCTGGATTCATCTCTTGGTTCTCTATTCTGTTCCAAACATCTACCTCTCTGTTTTTGTGTCAGTACCATGCTGTTTTACTCACTATCAATTTATCGTACAGTCTCAGGTCTGGTAGTGTGACTCCTCCAAAAGGGGCAAGGGAGGGA
>CAUYON010195628.1:0-10487 GCA_963573935.1 Arctocebus calabarensis | reverse complement strand
ATTAACCACAGTATAATCATTCATAGGAAAACAGTAATTAAGCAATGAATTAAATTAAATACCTAAGTTCAAACTATCATAAACTCATAGACCACAATGATTTTACAAAACAAGCAATTCCAGAAATCTTATAAACTGGCTAGGCGCCTGTGGCTCAATGGGCTAAGGCGCCAGCCACGTACACCTGAGCTGGCAGGTTTGATTCCAACCCAGGCCTGCCAAACAACAATGGTGGCTGCAACAAAAAATGGCCGAGTGTTGTGGCGGGCGCCTGTAGTCCCAGCTACTTGGGAGGCGGAGGCAAGAGACTTGCTTGAGCCCAGGAATTGGAGGCTGTTGTGAGCTGTGATGCCACAACACTCTATCCAGGGTGACAGCTTGAGGCTCTGTCTCAAAAAACAAACAAACAAAAACAAATACGTGAATCATAAGGGGCCTAATGGCATATTGTAGCAATTAACTCTAATGTTGTTCTCCCATTACCCATATCTCCTGATGTGCATGCCTTTGTGTGATCCCTTTCTCAAATGTGGACAGAAACTGCAACTTGCTTTCAACCAGCTGAATATGATAAAGGCAAGGAATGTATGACTGTGCACATGAATGTGTGACTATATTGCCCTGGCTAAGAGTTAGTAAGAAACTTAGTCTTATAACTGCAAGGAAATTAATTTTTCCAATGACCTGAGTGGGAATAGAAATGAATCCTTTCCCAGCTGCGCCTCAGATGAGAGCACAGCCCAGGATTGTACTTTGATTGCATTGAGCAGGGGCCCACCTAAGCTACGCCTGGATCCCTGACCCATAGACGTGAGATAATAAGTATGTGTTGGTTTAAGCCACTAAGTTTATGGCAATATTGTTACACACCAATAAATAACTAATATCTAATCCTTTTTACTTTCATATATTGAAATATTTATAATGAAGTATTATTAAAACATGTTTTTCTTTCTAATTTTAAGGACTCTATTCCATTTACTTTATATTGTAATTTCATTGGCTTGATTTATTTTATTAATTTTGTCTGTTGTTTATTGGGAAGTGGCTCCACCAGGCCCATTATTTTCTCTCAGAGTGGACAGATCCTCTAAACTAGCTCTCTTTCTATCAAAGCTAGAAGCTTCATCGAGTCCCACCGTAGGCCATCTTCTCACATACAGGCTGGTTTTCACCACTGGTACATGTGATGGCCAGTAAACATTCACGAATCTCTATGTTGTAGGTAGAGGTTTTCTCTGGCTTAGATTGTCTGATTCCGTGATGAAGCTAGAGACTCAGCTGTGGTTTACAATGCTCTTTTGAACTATATAGAATTTGAAAGCTTTTATCCCCTAGCATGTTCTATGCTTTCTCTTTGCACCCCTTCTTGCAATACTTATTCTTAGGTGAAAAATTATGCCAAGATATAGCTTTTCTTTACCTGAGAACTCCCTTCAATTTCTTGGAATGATATCCAAGAATATTAGTTTCTAAGTAGAGATAATTAGATGGGTTTGTTGATTTGGGAGAAGGACTGAATGGAATGGAAGAGCAGAGAAAGCAATAACTTTGCCTGATACATAATTCCTAAGCATTCATTGAATGGGCTCCTATCTTCCTGAGTAGCACACACCCTGACCTTCAGAATATTTTCTTACCTTCTTTGGGGGTGAAGACTTCTTACATTCTTTGGGGCTTTCTGTCCAATTCTGATTCAGAGAGTGAAGCATATGTTTTGTAATCCAAGAGTGTGCATTTCATTCCATTCTCATGGGTAATTCATTCAATGGAAATTCTCCCTGAATTTGGCCCATAGGTTTTTTTGTGTGTGGGGATTTTAAAATTATTATTATTTACAGCATTCTCATCACTTTATCTTTTTTATTTAAATTCATGCATATTTTAATTTGGTGATAAATTTGAAAAAGCTATATTAGACATAGTATATGCTACAATTGTAACTGAAAAATTTTACATTCTTGTTTTGCTTTTAGTAAAAGGCTGTGGGATTGTAAGGGAACACTGACCTTTTGAATACATTCTATATAGAATCTAAAATTGTGTTTATTGGTTTTTTCCTATCTCCTCCTACTATAGGAAAGGTATGAATAAAAACTGAATATTGAGTACCTTACATATGCCAGTGATGGCATGAGACATTGTTCACATACAGTTTTATATTTAATCTAGACAAAAACCCTGTGAGTAGGGTTTTTGAGGTTAGTATGTCTCATAAAATGTAAAAACCTTTTCATAGCTGTTTGCATTGAAAATGTAATTTAAACTCCTTTGGCTTAAAGTGTTGTCATCAGAAAAGATAATGTAGATAACCTGAGTTATTTCATCTGGTCCCATATTGATCAGGGTAAGGGCCCCCTTGTCCTCCATGTAGTGGGGCTTGTGAGCATCTTGGGTCTGTGAATTGTGATTTCACAAATGGCATGGGCTCACTGAGGCTGCTGGACTTCCTTCTGGCTGAGAACAGCTCAGGTAAGCTGCGTTTAACATGGACAGTCGCCAATTTTACCTCCTCCGTTTGGTCGCAGAAAGGCTGTTGACCAAATTTTCTTTCTTGGTGCAGATATACTTTAGCAGATTCAGATCTCAGAGCACATCTTGGTATGGATGGTGGAGACCTACTTCTCATTCTCCATGCCTGGAAGAGCTTTCCTTTAGTAGCATGATGGTTCCTGCCCATCGGTGTCCCACTCAAGCACAGACCTTCAGCTTTTTGGGCTCCAGTATTAAAGTTCTTCTTTAAATTCTAATTTTCTTCTTTTAGGTTTCTTTGGGTCTCAATCACTTTTTCCACCCTGATAGCCACTAATGCCTCTCCCTCCTTTTCCAAACACATTTTTCAAAATATTTAAATCGAATTATAGTTTTACTATATGTTTTCTTCCACTTAGAGAGAAAAAACTGTTCCTTAAACTTCCAAAGTCTGTTCATCTTAAGGCTTTCTATAATATCTCTGTGTGATTTCCAAGGTATTTGCTTCATATTTCTTTGTCAGCATAATTCTCAAGTAAAGGCATCACATATCCTGGCTTTCTTTAATACTTTTTGGGCCTTTGTTTTAAGGAGGGTTTCAGTCAGCTTTCCTTCTACCCTTGCCCAAGTACAGGTTAGATCTCTAGTACATATGGTAGAGGCTCACATTTTGTTAATATTTGTTCCATATCAAGTTCTCTTGTTTTCTGTGGCTAAAGCTGTAATACAGATTTCTAGGATTCACAATTTAATTAGCATATGGTGGATCAAAGGCAGACAAGTCACCTAATTTCTAGATCAGTTCGACTTTGGCCTAGTATGAAAGTCAATACTACAAATTGCAAGGCTACACATTCCAAGGCCAGGATCTGGCTGAGAAATATCAGAAGGCATTAGACTATACAGCTCATTAATGCATGGGTTGATAAACTTTTCTGTAAAGGGTCAGGTAGTTAGCGTTTCAGTCTTATAGGCCATATGGTCTCTATTCCAAACACTCAACTGTGTTACTTTAGCATGAAAATAATCATAGATATTATGTACATGTAAATAAATAGGCTTAGCTGTGTTAAAGTAAATTAAATTGGAGACTTTGGCCTAAAGAATCTCTGAGGAGACAAAGCCAGTCAGGCCTTATGAGTGAACTTAATCTTATGTGATTTGCAAACAAAAGTGGAACTTGACTTGAGCTGTTTCTTATAAATCCCCATATTAACACAACATGGAACTTATGGCTCACTCAATGGTAAGCAGCCAACAAACTTATAATTACATAACTAGGTACTTTAGTGAGCTAGACCAAATAAGGCAACTGCATACCTGTAACCAAGTAAACCAAATATTTTCTTTGTATGGCTTCAACATTGATTCTATGAAATCCTGTTTCTTATATAATACTTTTTCAGTGGAGCCCCTAAACCACTTCTGGTTTGGAGGCCAATCCATAAATCATTTGCTCAAATTAAAAACTCTTTAAATTGTAGTATTGTGCCTCAGTTTACCTTTTAAAACCTTCGTTTCAATAAAACTTCTTTCTAACAGAAATAGGTAGTAGGCCATATTGACGTGTGGGCTCTGGTTTGCTGACCCCTGCACTAATGCATGGACAGCTGGAGTACAGGAGTACAGAAGCTGTCATGAAGTGAATCTGCAAAAGGGTTAAAGAAAAGTCAAGGTCAAAGATGGACATGTCCCTCATTAAAGCCCAAGGCTCACAGTGTGCATCCTGGTTTCATCAAATGCTTCTAAGCATTGCTTTGCTTCATTTTATTTTGATCTATAAAATCCTATTCTCTGTCTCTTTTTCTTAAAAGTAATGGTCCATTACACTAGATATCGGGATCATGGGAAGAGGGATCAGTAATAATATCACTTTCTTATCTAAGGTCTGAGAAATAAAACTAAGAAATTGGCATGTAGAATGTAAAACCAACATTTTACCTTTATTCCTATGGAAAGGACTATCAAAGACTATACATTATAACTGCAGGCAAGTAAGTATCTTCATGTTGAGCACCACACTTAGGCTTTCTAATCACTCTCAAACTCATACTCCCTACTGGCAGTTTGCACTCAAGAGAGAGAAAATAGACAGGGCTTTACTTACTTTTTAAATTCATATTTACCACCCAGGTAGGCAACAATACCTAGCCTGGGTAAGAGTAAGAGAGGATACCAGGAGAATCCAGGAGGTTGAAACAATTGGGCTTTCCTCCAGAGGAGGGAGAAGCATCCCCCTCAAATCATATGAAGCCATGAGTTTGAAAGGGCCATTTTGCATCAGGGTAAACAAGGCAATTGAGGATACCATAAAAGATGGAAAGAGCCAGCAGGATTTTTATGCTGAATGACATTCAAGAACTATTCAAAATCTTTTATGTTGTAAATAGTGGTCCTGCTCTATTGCTCCCAACAGGATGTGGGAAAGTCAAGAACATTTTCAAAATAATGTGTTTGATGAAGTTCCGGGTTTCTTATCTTTATGATCATTTCTTCTGCAAGAGCCCCAGTCCTTGAAAGCCACTTGTGAATCTGTAGCATCATGACTAAAAACTCTTTCTTTTTTCCTCTACTAGCAACTAACCAAATGATGGTCAAATAGAAACACTCAGTAAATATAAATATTGTTTAAATAAATGAATAAAAATAACCTTTTTGAGGTCTTGATTTCCTATCCTTACCATCCTGTTTTAAAAGTTAATAATAAATCTCTCTTAAACAGTTATCTGCTAGTCTCTTAAAGGACCCCACTTTTCAGCCCCCTCATATCATAGATATTTAGATTTATCTTACTTTTCTAAATTAACTACTCTTGAAGAAAAAAGGGCAAGCGATACAAGTATCCAATGCAAAACACATACCAAGAGATGATGGTATAACTAAAAACCCAACAATGATTTTTATAATAAAGAGGTGTCTCCTAATTTGTTGCTGATTTTTATTTGAAAATTGTTGTCTGAGGCATTAACAAGGTCAGAAAAATACAGAGGCTCCTTTAAAAAGGGAAAATGAAATAAAAAAATTAAGTTTCATATTTTCCT
Organism: Arctocebus calabarensis; assembly: GCA_963573935.1. Taxonomy (NCBI): domain Eukaryota; kingdom Metazoa; phylum Chordata; class Mammalia; order Primates; family Lorisidae; genus Arctocebus; species Arctocebus calabarensis. The sequence continues at coordinate 4,974 of CAUYON010195628.1, read as the reverse complement.
TGGTCTCTTGCTTAAGAAGGTTACTGTAGGAAATGTAAATAGACCACAGGAAGCTTTAGAAACTCAGCTCCTTGATGGGTAAAATGGAAATTCTGTTTTTTACGAAAATAAAGTAATTCAATGAAAATACAAAGTACAGTTGGTTATCATTTTAAAAAGGGTTACTCTTTTGGATTACGGTTTCTTTGATATAATACAACTCTGGCACAGGCCATTCCAAGTATATTCTGAAAGCAAAATAAATGGAAAACTGTTTTCTCTCTTCATTAATGTTTTGCTCTGTTCTGTTTGTGGAATGCCAAGAGAAGAAGCATGTAGAGTTTCCCTGGATCATTTTCAGAGAGGGAAGGATGAACGGGATGAGGGAGTTGACTCCAAAAGAAAAGTCACCCAAATGAAGAAGTAATGGTTTCCCCAAGACTTTGAACACATTTAAATTCTCTAATTGTTAGAAATAACAACTTTTTTAGACTTTTGATACCAGTTTCCCTAAATGAAAAGAATCCAAAAGAATGATTCCCTAAAGGAAAAGAATCCAAAAGGAAGGCAGTGGAGGAGAAAATGAGTCTGTTTATTAACTAGAGAGTTGCTATGACCTGACCAGGCGTATAAATTTTTCTTTTTGGATTATTCTCTCCTCCCCTTAACACACACACATATGTGCACACACACACACCTTCCTTTACTCCCTGTCCATTCACCTTGTACTTGATTATCTGTTGGTGAAATGCAACTTAACTTCCTTTCCTTCTTGAAACAAGCTTTAGTATAGAAATCATACTTTCAATAAAGTCTTTTAAGTAAGGTCCTCATTGTTTTCAATCCATATTTTTTAATCAATGACTATATACCATGGCCTGGGGAAAAAGTAGAGAATAGACCAGACATCCTCTTGGTTTCCTGGGGTTAATTGGCTTTCTGGAGCAGCAAGAGTAGGGGTTAGGAAACTATAGTCCATGGAGCAAATTTGTCACTTCACCTGATTTTATAAATGTAATTTTACTGAAACACAGCCACACTGATTTACTTATGTATTTTCTATGGTAGCTTTTGTTCTACAGCAGTAGGGTTGGGTAATTGTGCCAGAGGCTCTTAGGTCTGTGAATTCTAAAGTATTTACCACTTGGTATTTTACAAAAAGTTTTCTTACTGCTGTTCTGGAAAGAACACTAGTTCATATACTACATAGAGCTCAAGAAAGAGATAGCAAGTGAAGGATTTATATGTCTTCTTGTGAGAAATGTCTATTCAGGTCCTTTGCCTATTTTTTAATTAGGTTATTTGATTTATTATTACTGAGTTGTTTGAGTTTCTTATATATTTTGGATATTAGCCCCATATTAGATGTATAGTTTACAAATATTTTTTCTCATTCTGTAGGTTGCCTCTTCAGTCTGTTGATTATTTTCTTTTCTGTGCATAATGTTTTAGTGTGATATAATGCCATTTGTCTTATTTTGCATTTGTTGTCTGTGTTTTGGGGGTCATATCCAAAAAAAATCATGTCAAGGAGCTTTCCTCCTGTGTTTTCTTTTAATAGTTTTAGAATTTTGGCATTTTAATCTATTTTGAGTTCATTTTTGTATATGGTAAGAGATAGGGTCTAATTTCATTCTTCTGCTTGTGGATATCCAGTTTTCCCAGCATCATTTCCTGAGAGACTATCCTTTCTCCATTGTGTGTTTTTGGCACCATTGTCATTATATGACCTTTATTATTTTGAGGTCCATTATTTTTATACCTAATTTATTGAGAGTTTTTTTTATGAAAGAATTTTGAATTTTGTCAAATGTTTTTTCAGTCCTTATTGAAATTGTCATATAGTTTTTGTCTGCCATTCTATTAATGTGATGCATCACATTTACTTATTTGCATATGCTGAACCATGCATTTCTGGAATGAATCCTACTTAATCATGGTGAATGACTTTTAATGTGGTATTGAATTTTTTCTAGTATTTCCTGAGGCTTTTTGCATTTTTGTTTGCCAGAAATATTTTTCTTTATAGATTTTTTTGGTAGTGTTTTTGGGGTTTTTTGGGGGGGGTATCTTTGTCTCACTTTGGTATCAAAGTAATACTGGCCTCATAAAATGAGTTTAAAAGTATTTTCTCCTCTTCAGTTTTTTTGAAGTGCTTGAGAACTCCAGAAGCATTTCTATTTAATATGCATTTTTTTACTTCTCTTCTTTAATATAATAATTTTTAAATAGTTTTATTGACTTGTAATATACGTGTAGAGGAGCGCATATATTGTAATTATGCAGTTCAATAAATGTTTCCAAGTTGAACACAGCACCACAACCAGTAGCCATATAGGAAGCAGAATATTACCCATACCGAAGAATGTCCCCACTCCCTTCCCAATAGCTCTCTGTCACACAAGAATAAGTACTTTCCTTACTTTTAATAGCACTAATTACCTTTTCCTGTTTTAGTGTTTATGCAAATAGTAACATACAGTATGTATATTTTATGTCCTGCTTCTTTTGCCTAACTTTATGTATGTAAATTTTATCCATATCATACATTATAGGTGTGGTAGTTAATTCTCAATGTTATATAGTATTCCATTGAATGAATATGCCACAATTTATCAATTCTACTGTTGATGGAAATGTAAGTAATTACCAATTCTGTGGCTATAACAAACAATTTGACCATAAACATTTTAGTACATGCCTCTTGGTGAATATATGTGTGTGCGTGTGTATATTTATATTTATATACACACGCACACACATATACATACACATATTACTGTTTCTGTTAGGGACGTTACAGTTTCTATTAGAGATATGCCTAGGAGTGGAATTGCTAGCCATAAGGTGTGCATAGGTTAAGCTGTAATAGACACTGCAAACAGTTTTCCAATGAATGAACCAAGAATGTATGAAAGTTCTAATTGCTCTAAATACTTGCTAGCAATTGGGATTTTCTTTATTTTCTTATTTTAAAATTTCAGTATGTATGTAGTAGTAGTGCACTGAGTTTTTATTCACAAGTTTTTTGTGACTAATTTTATCAGTTATTTATTACCACAATAATACTGAATAACAAGCAACCACAAAATGTCAGTGGTGTTCATGGGAAACAGGTATTAATCTCAAGTATGGAGTTAGCTTGGAATGATTTGGCATCTCTGCTGTTCTTGGCTGGGCTTGCATGCATGACTAAGGGTGTCTGCTCATTGTCAGCTGATCTAGGCTGGCTTCATCTGGAGTTATTGGCATGACTGCTCTCTGCTCTACAAGTCTCACAATCATCCATGAGTAACCCTAGCATTCTCATGGAAATGGCACAGGTGCAAAAGCAAATAAACCAAATTGTACAAGTGCTTTACAAAACGTTGTTTGCATGACATTTGTTAATATTCCATTGGTTAAAGTGAGTCACACAGCCTACCTCAGATTCAGTGTTAGTCAGTACTGCCAAGTTACATGGCAAGTGAAATGGAGAGAGGGTTGGGAGAAAAACTGAATCATTTTTGCAATCTAACCTATTAATAAAGTTAAGTCCCTTTCAGATGATTACTGGTCATTTATATATCATGTCTGATGAAGTGGCTATTCAAACTTTTCCCTTTTTCTTTATGGGGTATCAATCTATTTCTTATTGATTTACTGACCTTTACATTTCTAGATAGGAGTCTTTTGTTGGATATCGGTATGCCTATTTCTTTCTCAAAGGTATCTTTTGAAAAACAGAACCTCTGAATTTTAATATCATCAATTTGTCAATTTTTCTTTACTTTTAATGATTTTTGTGTCTATTAAAAAGGCTTACCTCCTCCAAAGTGATGAAGATGTTTGTTTATGATTTTTTCTGAAATCTTTATTATTTAATCTTTTGTATCATAAATCATTTGAATTGATATTTGCAAATAATTTAAAATAAAAATCAAAAATATGTTTTCTCTATGATTATACAATTAATTAAGTAGCATTTATTGAAAAGGTCATCTTTTCCTACAGCATTACAGTATTACTTTTGTCATATATTCTATGGCTTACATGTGTGGGTATGTTTATGCACAATCTTTGATAACAGCTTAATAAATATTGTATCCTACTTTTGTCTATACTTTAGCAGTTAATATCCAATCTGTGTCTGTGCCTGGAAAAGTATGCTGTGGATTAAGTTGGATGGGCCTGCAAATTCTTACCTGCACTGAATTTGAGTGGGGTATTTGAATTTGAAATAGTATAAGTTTATTTCATATTACCTGTTGACTGACTAAGGATCAAAACAAACATGTCCTGAAGAAATTTATTTTCTTCATTTCCTTTGTTTGGGTAAACAACTTTTGAAGTATTTATAGCTCAAAAATTATCTTTCAGTTAAATTCATAAAGCTTTAGTTACTCCCTCTATCCCTAGAGTGGCATCTTATGCCTATGTGGATTTTGATAGTTTTCATACCAGGATTTAGCTACATACCATTATAGATGATAGGTTTGCTTTCCCTTGACCCAAGGAAAATTATATAATAGAAACATTATTGTTTGGTACAAGATCATAAACTTTATGATTTGTAGAGTAGTAAAAAAGGTAGTCTGTAAATATGCAGATAGATAATTAGGGACCGAGAACGGCACTCCAAATTTTCCATACCATTTAGAATTATAGTCTAATAGACCGGAAAGAGAAATCTTCATCATAATATGCCTGAGTAATTCTGGTTCCCATTAAGTCCAGAACATAAAAGGTTGCTTACTATAGGTTGCCTCCCAAGGATGGCTATTAAACAGAGATGGTGTAGTATAAGTCTAGTATAAATACCAAGTTTTATATATATATATTTTTATAATTTTATTGAATCGTAATTGTGTACAATGGTGCAATCATAGGGCACAATGTGCTTCATATACATTCAGAAATATTTTGATTGTACTGTTACAGATAGCCTTCATGGCATCTTCTTGATCACTATATAAAGACATTGATACTCTATCTTTAATAAGTTTCACAAAAGTA